>AWOL01S0024781.1:80895-143653 GCA_000715115.1 Nicotiana otophora | reverse complement strand
GGATATATTTATAAATCAAAGCATTAGTTAAAGCAGCCACTAATAGGCATGAATTTAGTACAAAAGCTTTTAGACAATTCTATCTTTCATTGAAACACGACTCAAAGCCATAACCTTTTAATACGTAACCCACATTTTGATACTTACAGAAACATTATGGAATTCAATTCCAAGAGAGAAAGTTTAGCCAACATACCTCAATTGCGCTTCTTTAGACTCTACAATTTTTCGGAACCCTTAGCAACCTCAATCTATTTTAGCAATATATAATTTGAACCCAAAAATAGGAAAACGTTCATGGTTCTAGCTCACTTTTTTATTTTTCCCACACTCTTTATCACATGCATGCAAGATGAACCAACCTCACACCCATGAAGTATCACACTAATACCCCATTATAGCTATGTTTGAAATTAAGAGCTGGGGTGATGAAGCCTTACCTTTTAGGGTGAAGAATTTTGGTGCTCTACTTGAATATTTCCAAGGCTTTGAGTGATGATTGAAGATCAATTTGATGAAAACTTAGACCCTCCCTCTTGAACCCCCTCTCTCTCTCACTCTAGAAACATCTAACAATGAGCTCAAAATAGACCTAAGGGGTATTTTAACGGAATGGGGGTCGGGTTTATAATTAAGAAAATGGGTGCCCTGACACAGGTCTGCGGTCGCATATGCGACCGCATAATAGATATGCGGTCCGCAAAGTGACCGCAGAAATGGCCCTTAGGGGCCTGAACTTACGGCCCAGGTATGCGACTAGTATGCGGTCCGCATACTCGTTCTGCGGTCGCATAATGCACCACAGAACTCCCTCCGCAAAAACTCAAGAAGGATTATGCGATCGATATGCGGTCCGCATATCGATTATGCGGTCGCATAATCGACCGCAAAACTGACCTCAAGTTAGTCAAACTTATTGCTTCACTCTGCGGCCATTATGCGGTCCGTAGAGTAATTATGCAGCCGCATAATGGGCCGCATAAACGCGCTTTTTCGCCAAATAATTTCCTTTACTTTCCGGTGCATTGTTCAACCCAAAAAGTCCGAACCGTGGATCGCAAGCTCGCCGCGAAGATCTTATACCATCCTCAAACACGTAAGCCTACTCCGGCACCACGAAACCTTGAATTCACTTGCGAATATTACAGGGCTTTACACTGAAATACTTCAAAAGTTTCCGGGGTGTTACAGGTACATGTTCTCTAAAATCCATGGCTAGTTGGAGCACTACGTGAAACATGAAGTGCAGACTAAACTAGTCGACTGGCAAAGCCTCTACCATGACAGGCTTTAGCCATAGAGTAGAAGACACTAAGTTCTTCAGGACCACTAGGCATCCTGCTTGCGTATACGCTCTAACCTCCTAGAAATCTATATAACCTGATGAAATACAGTCTTGGTCTCCATCTCCTGTGCCATCCCAAATCTGAGGTTGTAGGAGAGTCCAACAAATTTACGGACTCTCTCTCTTTCTCTCTCAGTGGAAACCAAGGGAGCTACATTGCAGGATAACTCTATAAACCTCATATCATACTAACTTAAAATCATACCCTCCTTGTGCAAATGCTCAAACTCACTGCGGGTTTGTGGGATAAACTCCTCCAAGGAAAGATCCGAGAATAGGGACCATATAAGTGGTGGTGCGCCAGATGGCATACTCACCTCATAAGTATACCACCAACTGTATGTCGGCATTGTCAACTGAAAAGTAGTAAAGTCAACCTCGCTCGACTCCACGAAACCTAAGGTACACAGAATATGATGACACTGATCCAACAAACCTTTCTTCCTCAGAAGCCCCTCTACTGAACTAGGGAGGACGAAGTCTGTAAAACCTCTCCAAACTCTTCTGCCCTTCCGCAGACACAACTGGCCATACGTCGGGCGGAACTGCAACTACTAGTTGCACTAGTAGAACACTCAGTGTCTGATAAACATGATCCTTCTACTCTGGTGTATGGGCGGTGGTAGTCTGGGCTCCTCTCCCAGCCTGTGAAGTAGCTAGTGCAACTAGAATTAACCCTGTCTAGGCCAAGCTCCCAAATATACTCATGAAGTGAGCCAGGATATCCTAAAGCCCTGGTGTAGCAATGGGACCCTCAGGTGCCCTAGAAGGTCCCACCTACTCACCATGATTAGGATCCTGCTCCCCAACTAGAGATACTGGTGGCTCCACCACTGTTGCTCTAGCAGGGGCTCTAGCTGCGACACGTGTCCTACCTCGGCCTCTACCTCGGCCCCGACCACTCGCAGCTCTGATAGGGGGCACTAGTTCCTGCTTAGCTGATCCTGAAGAACGTGTCCTCACCATCTGTGAGAGAATAGAAGAGTAAAGATTAAAATTTTGCACGATAATAAATGAAAGAAAATAAAGTTTACTAATAGACTGGTAGACTCCCGAAGATAAGTACAGATGTCTCAGTACAGATCCACAACACTTTACTAGACTTGCTCATGAATCGTAGAACCTATGAACCTAGATCTCTGATACCAACTTGTCACAACCCAAATCCCACTAAAGTGGTCACGATGGTACCTAACCTCTAAGACTACGAAAGCTAATCACACGATGATACAAAACATTTAAATATAATATAATAACTCTGAATTTATAATATACAATGCGAAATTAAGTCTCAATGAAGACAAAACATAAGTACATAAGTCAACACCCCAAAACAACGTAATACCGAGTAATGATGTCTAAACAGAGTACATAGCGAGTCTCAATAAGAACAATACTTTTCGAAAGGAAATACAATAATATAAAATAAGAGAAGGGGACTTCAAGGGTATGTGACATCCATGAAGCAGTACCATGAATCCTCTCGATCCGTCATAAGCTCACACAATAAGTAGCAAATATAACATTAGATTGAAAGCAGTGACGAGCTTGGAAGTCGGTCAAAGTCCAACACCAATAGCCAATAACAGTTCATAACGGCGTAATGAAGACAACAAAGGTATATAACTCAGGATAGGTAATGCTCAGCTAGTTCACACATACGAGAAAGTAGACATGCTTTTCAAGTATAATAGTCCAAGTCTAAGTCTTACCACTGAAATCATTTAACCATGAGTTTATCAAAGAACTATGTTTCTCCCAATTTATAACATAAGATAAGACTTTTCATTTACTAGTTAGCATGAGGAAAATGCCTCTCTATGCCTACATGTCAAGTATACATGCCAAGAAATAAAATATCGTGTCATTGTCTAGCATGAGGAAGGTACATCTCTATGCCTACATGTCAGATATACATGTCAAGTACTCCGTTTCACAATGAACTCATCAAGTACACACAATCTTTGCACACTCCAGGTCTTTGGCACAAATGCCCCAACAACATCACTGTGGATCTATCGAATACTCAAACTTAGCACTACACGGATGCCTTGCATAACTGCACATCATCAAAGCAGGAATATGAAATACCGTGCCTATTCCCACTGCTGGCATGTCCAACTTCGGAGGGGCGGATCCTACCCAAACGCTAATCATAATCACTTAGCCTAAGTGGTGAGACCCGGTGCCCGCGTAGCCTCAAATTAGTACAGCTTAGCCCAATATGGGGCCTGGCATATGCGTCACCTCAATATCAATATAACCATTACGGCATGCAAACCGATACAAATATCAATATATATACGGCTCTATTACCCACATCAATCATCATTCCACTCAAGTCTCAATATGCAAACATCTCACAGAAACATAACACATTTATATAACACGAAATATCACCATATGCCTCAAGTATAGTCCAAACTTGTGTCACATGTAAAGACACTGATACCATGTGAGACAGCATATCAAAAGTGCTCAGAGACAGATATATAACATGCAGATTTAAATATCGTGATTGTACAATATGACTACGGCTAGGGCAAATAGCTCAACATGTCTCAAACAATTAAGCATGTGGCCTAGACATGATTTCTATCATGAATAATAACCCACATAGTCACATAAATGGAGAAAACATGAAATCAAAGAAGCATCATAGAAAAACAAGGCATGTGATAGACCACAAACTACCCGGATCTTGAATACCTCGGTGCACACACCTGCGCCCGTCATCTAGAATGTGCGTCACCCCAATCCAAATCAAATATCATGGTTCTCAGATATATTTACCCTCGCTTCCAAGTTTAGACATGTTACTTACCTCGAACAAGCCAAATCCAATACCGAGCAAGCCAAACAATTCTCTACCATCCCGCTCAAATAAACCTCCAAACGGTTCGAAACTAGCCAAAAGCAACTCAAAATCAAATAATGCCAAAGGAAACAAACCCAAACGATTAAGGTTAAATCTTTACTCAATTACTCAAAGTCAACCAAAAAGTCAAACCAGGCTCGCACCTCGGAACCCGACAAAACTCACAAAATCCGACAATCCATTCAATTATGAGTCCAACTGTCACGCCCCAAACTCGGGGAGCGCGACCGGCGCTCAACCGAGAGAACCCGACCGAGCAAGCCTGCTAGATTTCCTTCTACCCAAACACATCCATGAATAAAGAGGAGATGTACACCATTAATCAAACACTGAAAAGATTTTATTAACAACTTCCTTTTCATTCCCATTAGCAGCTTCATTCATAATTTCCAAGATATTACGAGTTTATAGAATTAATGAAAAACATGATTTACAAATACCAACATTTCTAGTTCAATTCCCAACACCAACCACAACCCGTAACCTGTCTACGGAGCCTCTAAGTATAATAGAAGAGTAATGTGGGGCTCACCAAATCAGTTGAAAAGAGTGTACTTCTAGCACTAATCAATGCCGCCTGCTGTAGAACCAAATGCATCCATTAAAGATGCAGTGCCCCTGCAAAAGGGATGTTAGTACTGTCGAATAGCACTAGTATGTATAGCTAAAAGTCCTCTTTCAAAATATAATGACCATATAAGAAAAGGCAACACATATAAATAACAAGTCACAATCAACAATACCCAAATATCCAGTTAAAAGATAATAATTTTCAAAATACGAACTTCATATACAATTTTGGTTGGGAGATCATTAGTACCGATATATCACCGTCTTTGTTAGCACGGAGTCCGATCACGCCTCATCGTCTAGGCCATCTCCCCACAAACAATGTGGTTTGACATGTGATGCGAAAGAAAATTGTTATCAAGGGTAGTACCACCATGTGCGCAACATGACGTCCGATCTCCACCCGATCAGCTAGGACACCTTCCCACATATGCCGTGTGGGTTGGCTTTTCCAATCCACAATTGTTGCCAGTTTTATCTCAATTAAGAGGAATAATGTCACAATTTCTCAAATATTTCAATTTCATCCCAAATAAGAGGAATAATTACAATACACTCTACACCGGCACGTGTAGTTTTAGGTGTGGGCCTTATGACCCACCCTTCCTCGGTTTTGCTAATGATGCTCCCAAAAACATTTTTGATTTTATTTGCAAACAGAGGCAACATAAAAATAATTGTACTCACCTCAACATCTTTCACATTATATAAATTCTCATTAGTATTTCCAGTCATTCACAACGACAATGTTTCCTTGGCTCATTTGGCCATTCACAAGATTCATTATTCCTCGCACGACGGCCGTATTTCATATTCCATAGTTTCACCTCTTTCAATTTCAAAGATCACCGTCAAATATCAACATATAGAATATTCCGAAAATCACAACTTTAAGTTCATTAGAAATGAACAATTTAAGCACAATAGATTTCTTTCCGAGAAATGGAGTAAAATAATTGGCAATTGATGCGCAAGTTAAAATTATCAATAAGTAACACACCATTTATTCTCGAAATACTTTTTCCCAAAAAGGGCAATACACAATTTCCACTCACGAATATGTAAGAACGCAAAATGCATTAAAAATACTCATAAAGTATAGTATTTGTTAAAACAGACACATATGGCATGACTTGAGTACAAAAACTTTTAGGCAATTCTATTTTCGAAGTCATTTTAAAACAGTTGAGTCTAGGCTTATTTCATAATCTTTATCACATATTCTCATTTCATTGGCACCACTAGCCACAACTATAACTTAAAGTCTTGGCACGTTGGCCACACTCTATATCCCCAATTCACTTATTTCACTTCTAGCCATCTTTATAGATTATCAACAATAAGACATTTCCAATCAAGACTTTAGGTACACATATGAGCAATTAAGGGTCTTAAGAATATTGAGATTTTTTCATACAATTTGGCATCATAACCTTCATTTGGAACACGACTCAAAGACATAGCATTTTAATAAACATATCATTCTTGAACACATTACCAAAGGATAACATAATGTGATAGGAACATTCGGAACAAGTTTTGATTACACAATTCTCATCACTTTGCTTACTCGGGACAATCTAATTTATTAGGAACAACTCGGAACATAAAATAAGGAACTTGAGACAACCATACTTGGAACTTACGGGAACATCATGGAATTCAATTCTAAGAGAGAACGTTTAGCCAACATACCTCGCTTTGAGCATTCCTTAAATTACTACAATATTCCGAAAATTATAACATTCCCAATCTATTTTGAGACATTACAAAATTGAGTATAAATTAGGAAAGTATTCATGGTTTCAGCTCATTTGAGCATTTTATCTAACACTAGGAGTGCAAATTTGGTTACAAGGTTCTTCTACAAGATTTCCTTCTCTCCACAACCCAAACCTTACTTATTTGAGCTCAACAATCTTCCAACAAACCTTATTGGTACAAGCATATATACATAATACTCTTAAACCCAAGAATCACACTCCCAATCACCCATCTTTTATCCCAAACTCGAACTTATAGACTAGGGGTTTGAATCTTAACTCTTAGATGAAGATCTTGTGAGATTTTCTTGTTGGATTTCAAAGCTTGGACAAGATCTTGATGAACAAAGAACTTGGGCTTCTTCCTTTCTATAAAACACTCTTACTTTTCTCTAAACAACCTCAGATAATTGCGCCAAAATAAGCCCCAAAGTCTATTTATCAAAATGGGGTCGGGTTATGAAAATAGAAAAATTAACCCTCTGAAATCAGGTCTGCGGATGCATAATGGATCGCAGAATGGGTATGCGGGTCGCACAATGCACCGCAAAATCGATGCCCAGAACTAGGCTACGCTGGCCAGGTCTGCAGCCAGTTTTGCGGTCGCATAACCACTTTGCGATCGCATAATTGGCCGCAGAATCACCTTCTGCCAGCCTTTGGTAATTTGCTCATAACTTCTTGTAGGAGTGTACAAATGATGAACGGTTTAAATAATTAGAAACAATACACATAGACCTTTCTTTTCATAGGTAATACACCATATAAATCTTTATATCAAGAGAGTTATGCTCGTTTGACATTAGGTCTTGTGCGAACTCACTTGAAACTTTATCCCATCATAAAATTTTCAACTTGACTTCTTAGACCATAAACCATTCTTAATGCACCTCATACATATATTATCATGATCAATTGATATCATTCATATAATAGTCCTTGTCTGCACACGAAATAATATAATTAGAACACATCAATTTTCTTAATAGCGCTTAAGTACTTCGAAATTTTCCGGGGTGTTACGCCAACCATAAAAATTTCACGCAAATCCGACTCCGAATCAATGTTCAAAACTCTAAAATTCACTTTAGGAAAGTTTAGACGAAAACCCCAATTTCTCTTTAAAATTAATAATCCAAATGCCAAAATCGAAGATAAATTGATGAAATATAATAAAAATATAGTAGAAAACACTTACCCCAATCCATGTGGTGAAAATGGCCTCCACAATCTCCCAAATCCGAGCTCCACAGCTCAAAATATGATAGAAAGAACAAACCCTCGAATTATATAGAATCTACCCAGCATTTCCACATTTGTGGACACAAACGTGCTCATGCGCCCTCGCATTTGTGAGAAAATCACGCATCTGCGATAGCCGCTTCTGTGCCCCCAATCACGCATCTATGAGAATCCCTCAACAGGTCACTCCCCGCATCTACAACCAAACAGCCACGTCTGCGACTCCTTAGGTGCAGTCCAAAATGCACAGAAGCGCAACTCTCCAGCTTGATCAAACACCGCAGGTGCACATAACTACCCGCATGTACAACAAGGCACCTGTGTTAAATTCTCCGTAGAAGCGGAACTCACCTGGACGACTCCCCTTCAAAGAAGCGATCCACAAATCCGCATAGGCGGTACTCCACCTGCGGCCAAAACCACGCAGGTGCGAGAAACTAGCACCAGAAATGCTCAAAGTGATCAAAACCATCCAAAACTTACTCGAATCACACCTAGGGCCCCGAGGACCCCGTCCAAACATACCGACAAGTTTAAAAATACAACACGGACCTACTCAAGGCCTCAAGCCACACATAAAAACATCAAAACCACGAATCACACATCAAATCGAACTTAATGAACTTTTAGAACTTTTAATTTTTAAAACTCGTGTCGAACCATACCAATTCAACCTGGAATGACTCTCAATTTTGCACACAACTCCCAAATGACATAACAAAGCTATTCCAATTCTCGTAACAACAGTCCGAATCCGATTTCATCAAAGTCAACTCCTGGTTTAACCTATGAACTTTCAAAAACCTTCGAATTGTCAACTCTCGCCAATTAGGGCCAAAACCTTCTGGAAACATCCAAATGCAAATCCGGGCATACGCCCAAGTCCAGAATTACCATCCGGACCTAATGGAACTATCAAAACTCCGATCCGGGGTCAAATACCCAAAAGTCAAACTTAGTCAACTCTTCCAACTTAAAGCTTCCTAGTGGAGAATCATTCTTCCAAATCAATCCCCAATCACCTGAAAACCAAAACCGATGATTCATACAAGTCATAATAAAACATATGAAGCTACTCAAGACTTCAAACAGCTGAATGGAATGCAAATGCTCAAAACGACCGGTCAGGTCGTTACATTCTCTCCCACTTAAACTTACGTTCGTCCTTAAATGTGCCAAGAGTCGTTCCAAGGCCATCAAACTACTACGTAAACTCACCGTGCACATACCCGGGGGTGATCCCATGTCACCTCAACCTATATAAGACCGTCAACACAACCTAACTGAAGATTCTTCCTTCAACCTTAGTCCATAAACCTTGGAACCCAATTTCCAATATCCGGAATCCATTACAAGACCTATTGTCACGCCCCAACCTCGGGAAGTGTGACCCGCACTCAACCGAGTGAACCCGGCCCAGTAAGCCTGTTAGATACTTTCTACCCAATTAACCCATGATCAAGAAAAGACATGATTTTATTAATTATACAGTAGGAATCTCATTCATACAAGCCTAAATCGTTTCATTAGTCATTGCGCCATTAAGTCTAAAAATACATATTTCTTATAGTTCAAGGGGAACAAGTGATCATCCACAACATAATTTGTTTAATATTCCCAACACCCATATACAACCCACATAGTGTCTATGGAGCCTCTAAATATACAAAAGAGAGTAAAGATGGTGCCGGCAACAAGGCCCTGGCTATACCTCAAAAAGTGACCATAATATAACCAAAAGGTACAATACATGACCCCGGAATGATATGGGGCTCACCGAGTCTGCTGAGAAGAGGATGCAGCACTATCTGTGATCCGCACTATCTGCTATGTAACCACCTGTATCCATTCAAAGATGCAGCGCCCCCGGCAAAAAGGGACGTTAGTACCGTCGAATAGCACTAGTATGTATAGCTAAAAACCAACTCAATAGAATGAATAATAATGCAAGAGGAACCGTCAAGAATTCAATAAGGGCTTCAAATAATAGTAAAACAACAAGTTAAGAATAATATACTTTTCAAGACAATTTCCATATTACTAGGTTGGTGACCTTTAGTACCGATGTTCCACAATTCACAATACCTCTGTATTCTTACACGGAGTCCAATCTCAGCCCAATCGGCTAGGCCACCTCATCTGAGATATTACCACAATTTCATTATAACTTTCCAGCACAGTACCACCATATGTGCGGCATGGCGTCCGATCACGGCCCGATCAGCTAGGCCATCCCATTTGAGACATTACCATAATTTCATCCACAATACCACCGTGTTGTTACACGGAGTCCGATCTCGGCCCGATCGGCTAGGCCATCTCATTTGAGACATTACCACCATTTCATTAGTCAATTATCTCACATCGTACTTCTTAACAATTACAAAGTCATTCTTGGCACTTGGCCGTATTCTATAGTTCCAGACCCCTTTTCCACATTCAATATCATTATCAACAACAATAAGGCTTCCCATTCAAGACATTAAATTCATATATGAGCAATTTTAGGAACCTTAGGCACATAGAGGCTTTTAATACCATTTGGCACAACAACTTTTATTTTGATCTTGACATGGAGTCTTAATATTTCTAACACATATTCCATATTTTTGAACACATCCGCAATAACAAGATAACATGATGAAGCATTTAGAATAAATATTGGACTTACATCCTTCAACACAAACACGTTAGAAATTGCCAATTCTATAATGATCAAGGGCTTACTCCAATTACATGATCATCGTGGGGTTTGATTCTAAGAAGAAGGAGGTTTAGCCAACATACTTTAATTGAGCTCCTTAAACTCTAAGATGTTCTGGAATATTAGGCACTTCAATCTATTTTAGCAATATAACAAAATTGAACCAAAATTAGGAAGATGAACATGGTTTTAGCTCATTGAGCATATTATCAAATACTAGGTGTGCATCAATGCCTTAAGTCCCTTTTATTTGTGGAGGATTCCATCCTTTCCCAACCCATTCTTTGTCATTTTTAGCTCACAATCTTTCCACATACTACAAGGATACATGCATGCAAGGTAGGCACTCCCATCCCCATGAATTACCTTACTAATGGCCCATTCTAGTTACATTTTGAAATTAAGAGTTTGGGTGATAGAATCTTACCTCTTAGGAAGAAGACCTAGGTGCCTCTCTTGATAATATTCAAGATTCTAAGTGAGAATTGGAGAGCAATGTGATGAAGATCACTTCTCCCACTAGGACCCTCTCTCTCACTCTAAAAATATCAGAAAATATGATCAAAATGGTCCATGGGATTTGTTTTAACGAAATAGGGTCGGGTTTAAAAACCGCAAAAATGAAGCTCCGGAACAAGGTCTGCGATCGCATAATCGATATGCGGACCGCATATCGGTTGCATAATTGCTGACCAAAACGACCAAAAATATGTCTGTATCTGCAGTCACTATGCGGCCTGCATAACTGTTCTGCGGACGCACAATGTACCGCAGAACAATTATGTGGTCGCATAGTCGACCACATAATTGCTTCCAGACTAACCCTCACCTGCCTCACTCTACGGCCATTATGCGGTCCGCAGAGTGATTCTGCGTTCGCATAATGGACCGCAGATACACATTTATCTGCCAAAACTTTTCCTTTACTTTCTAGTGCATTATTCAACCCAAAAAGTCTGAACCGCGGCTCACAAGCTCGCCACGAAGAATTTCTATAATACACAACATGTAAAACCAATTCGGCACCACGAAACATTATTATTATTATTATTATTATTTTTTGAAAAATTTTACGGGGCCTCACGCTGATTCTCACATCCATACACTGTATAACTCCTATTAACCTGAATCTAGCCATAACCATAACCCAAAATGTAGTCACATGATATACCGCATAACCCATGTCCCCATAGCAATAACTTCCGGCCACAATAGCTGCTCAATAACAAATTTTATACCGATAACAAACTTCGTACCAAATAAAACCTTGTTCAAAACCTTCATACACTTCCAATGATGGAAGAAACATGCAGAATCTCACAACAACTCATCAGATCAACAAGTTATGGATCTCTCTCGATAAGATCCATTGCCAAATTATATGCTGACTTCCTATATTATTTTTCAAAACATACCGTATCAAATTCGATAGCACTTATTCTAGGTACAATGACCTCATCCCATCAAGCACAAGCTGATCTACTGACATGCCATGCCAATACTACCTAGAGCCACCAACGATGCAATCCGTGCACCAATAAGCAACAACACAACTATACCCAAATATGGAAAATGACTCAAAAGAGAGAACCGCCCCGCATGCTCAACAGATACCACCTCACGCGCAATGCTAGGAATCCATCACTCAAAGGAGAATCAAAACACATGAAATCAACGCAAAAGATCATATCCCAATATAACTTCACCGCAATGCGTGACCTAATCCAAACACCGATCCACATGAAATACCTCAAATCATGATGCTTATAATCAATAACCATATGCATAGCAACAACAAATACTCTATGTACATGATCATAACCACGGAGAAACAGATAAAACAATATGCCACAAATAGTAAAACCATAACCAAGGTGCAATTGGTTATTCAACAACCCCAAAGTCGTCTCGCTCGAATTCTGCTACAAGGCCCAAACAAGACTGTATCATATGTACATAGCCAATAGTCTCACGACCCATCGTAGCATAGAAGGGTAACACATAGAACATATCAGAATACGGATGAGCTTAACTCTAACCGAATGACACATCCCTCAATAATAGCAATGATGAGTCAACAAATTCAACCCGGTGTAGAATACACTTCCTCATTAGGCCTACCAATGCCCCCCCCCCCCAAAAAAAAAAAAAAAAAAAATCAACTACGGTACAAATAGATAAATAACCCTCCAAAAGTCCATAATTATAATAACCTAACCATAACACATACTATTAGTTATCTAACTTTGGCCATACCTTCACAGTTCGCAACCAAGGAACAATCTGCCCTAAGAACCCTCCTTGTCTCCAAATCCCTAGAATACAAGAATCACCACATCCGATCCCATCTCTACCACTCAAATTATAACTCATCTCTCATACTCAATCATCCTACGAGAAATACTTCCATAATTCTTCTGTGCCACATAAAAAAATCTGAACATTAGTAGTCAATCAACCAGGCGATTACCACAATACCAGTCAAGCATCTGCAAGTCAAAACATATTACGCCTTTCGAAAATACACTCTTCTTAGGTGATACCATATAGTGCTAGAATTTTTATAAATGTCTGAATTCGTTTGTGCTGTGTAAAATTCATAACCTTCCCTTCGAAATTGAACCACAACCTTGTACTTATAAATCTCAATCCCACACGTCGCACCGCATCTATCATGCCATCATATGAAAACACTAGAATCCCATTATCAACTATGAGTCACAAGCAGGATATATACCCATCAGCCAGAAGCCTTTCACTTGATCCTATCCAAGAGACAATCACAATATGCAACGTACTCCTCGTGCCTGTAGAAAAATATACATCTCAAGTCATGGTAGAAATCATCGAGAACTCTTCAAAACCCATTTTCACATAACCAAGCCATCAAGACTGAATCCCTCTAACTCAACAAAGCCATGTAGGTCGCCAACCCAAGAGTATTGCTACAAAACACCCATAAAGCCTCACCACATCATAAGAACCAAAAGAATCGAGCATACCATTACCAAACTGATCCAACCTACTACCAAGTTGTCCTATTTCCTCTGAGTTTCTTCTAAATTGACTTTAAGTTAACACTTCTCCTTGCCATAATACCATGATCCTCAACCAAAACTTTCCACATAAGATCCTAGCATGAAACCACGTCGCCCTAAATCCCAAAAGCCATTGTACTCCCTTTTTTGCACTCAAACTACTGCATCTGAGATACCCACTCTGAAGAGACCTTATGTGAATCTAAATTCATTTCCTTAATCTCTATGATATAGAAATACCGCGAGTACCGACACCATCTAACGCAAATCTCATATCGTAGCCATGTCCAAATCCGAGGGAATCCTCAAATGCCACATATGAATCTTGAACTCCTTAGAACTTTCTCAAGAGTTATCCACCCTATTCAAATCTCAAATACACCACCCAAACGAGCCGAACGACCTATGCTCCATTAGTACACCAGCACCTAAAGAAGTGTAATAACCTAAACCTAAACCATTTCATCCATCACGAACAACAACCTAAACCATTCCAAGACTTCCATATATCCATAAGGTATAATACATCATACTTCCTAAAATTTCCTTGCTTGAGTCATCATCAAAACCATCCTCTGCAAGTCATAACCAATCCACAAGTATGCCTCAAACTGAAACAAATACAACATATAACCGTGTAATAAAATCGTCGATAGCAGACTCCCCCACTTAGCGCAAAGCCATAGAACAAAACATCCGATAACACACAATACCAATACTCTATTACTTCCATAATCCCACACTGAGATTCAACTAAATCCTTTATAAGCTCATGAAACACAAACCATAAAATACCTCAAATCATCAGCTAAGCTCGCATTCATCCTTGTGACAGTCAAGTCAACTTTCTCAATCGAACCAAATTCAATTGCAACACATATACCCTACTGGTAGAAAGAAAACTCTTCACATAACATCATAATGACCACATTTGTAGACCACCCTGTAGGAGATAACCCACCTGCTTACCCTCAAATTGGCATTTCATTACGCCCTACCATTGCCACAACCATCATGCAATCACTTAATCTTCCTGAGTCTAAACTCGTCAACGAGACATAAGAATCTACTTTATCCCATTACTGGACAACATAAAAGATCCCTCAACACGAGCATAACTCAATATTGTACAACACATCAAGACAAAAATCAAGCAACCAATAATCCTTTTCACATCCCAAGCAACCCTTCTCGTAACATTAAATCCATCTGAACACATCCCGCATGTAATGCCACGTTAAAATTTCCTAATGATTTAAGATTTTAAGGTGTGCCAACAGTATTTGGGAATAACGTGATCGAGTATTAAAGGAGATCCATGGGATAGAACCACATCATTTTGAAATGAAAATATGTTTTTAGGGTGTGTTGGAACATACTAAGGTGTTTTGTGAATGGCAAGAACTTGTATGGAACAAGTTGGATACATTAAATGGAAAGGATATTCCAATTCACATAATGTCCTACTTGAAATGCATTTGATACCAAACTATAAAGACTTACTATCAAATTAAAGCCCTTTGAGTCTAGTTTCCAACGCATTAAACCGTTTGTCATTTGGATACTCCTACAAGATGTTACGTTCCAATTCCCAAAGGCTGGAAGAATGTGACCGTGCTATATCCCTCGCGAAGCCAGGTCTGTAGCGTGCTAGATCGTGCTATAACCCTTGCGAAGGCAGGTCGGTAGCGCGCTAGACCGTTCTATATCCTTTGCGAAGCCTGGTCTGTAGCTCACTACAGAGATCATGAAGCCTGGTCTATAGCTCGCTACAGAGCTCGCGAAGCCTGGTCTATAGCTCGCTACAGACCGTGCCTAGCATAGTCTGTAGCCCGATCCAGATTTTAGAGGGTTCATTTCTCTAATTTCATAACCCGACCCTAGTTCCTATAAAATGATCTTAGGGTCATGTTGGATGGATAATCTGATATATTTAGAGAGGGGAAAGTGCCCTAGAGTGAGAGGAGGAATTCCTAAGCCCTTGTTCATCAAATCTTGCTCAAGCATTGAAATCCAACAAGAAATCCCTCAAGTTCTCCATCTAAGAGGTAAGGTTCCATACCCTAGTTTTCAGTTTCGGATTTGGGTAGAAGATGGTTGATTAGGAGTATGATTCTTGGGTGTAAGAGTATTATTTATACATGCATGTACCAATAAGGTTTGTGGGAAGATTGTTTAGCTCAAATAAGTAAAGATTGGGTTGTGAAATGAAGGAAGTTTTGTAGAAGAACCTTGTAGTCAAATTTGCACACCTAGTGTTTGATAAAATGCTCAAATGAGCTGAGACCATGAATATCTTCCTAATTATGGTTTAATTTTGTTATGCCTCAAAATAGATTGGGATCATTAGAATTTCCGAAACGTTGTAGTAATTTAAGGAAAGCTCAAAGCGAGGTATGTTGGCTAAACTTGCTTCTTAGAATTAAATTCAATGATGTTCCTGTAAGTTTCAAGTATGGATGCCTCCAGTTCCTTATTCTATGTCGGGTTGTTCCCAATAAATTCAAATGTCCCGAATAAGAAAAGTATCGAGAACTATGTATTCAAAATGTATTCCGAATGTTCCTATCACATTATGTTATCTTTTGGGAATGTGTTCAAGAATGATATGTGTATTAAAATGCTATATCTTTGAGTGGTATTTCAAATGAAGGTTATGATATTAAATTGTGTGATAAAACTCAATATGCTTAAGACTCTTAATTTCTCATATGTGTACCTAAAGTCTTGATTGGAAATGTCTTATTGTTGATAACCTATAAAGATGGTTGGAAGTGAAATAAGTGAATTGGGTATATAAACTGTGGCCAACGTGCCAAGAGTGAAAGTTATACTTGTGGCCAATGGTGCCAATGAAATGAGATGATGTGAGAAAGATTATGAAATGAGCTTTGATTCAACTAATCTAAAATTGACTTTGAAAAGAGAATTGCCTAAAAGCTTATGAACTCAAGTGATGCCCATATGTGGTTGTTTTAACTAATGCTATGTTTATTGAGTATTTCCTGTGTGTTATAAGCCCCTACGTTCTTGTAAGTAAATGACTTCGATTATTAAGTCCCCAAGAGTCATGAACCTAGCTAATGACCTCAAGAGGTCAAGGGAGTGAATAATGAGATGGAAGGGAGATGTCCTTTGTTAGATGATGATGATGAATGATGAACCTTAAGAAAGAGAAATTGGGCCCATGTGCCATTGAAATCGACTTATTGATTTACCATGCATGTACTAATGTAATGAGTTATGTTTCTCCATGATGAGCATGAACATAAAGTATTCCAATGATATGAGAAATTACGACCTTAAATGTAATGACAAACTATGTCGCTTTGAGTTTATATATGGTATTGTGGTATTGTGGAATACACCTCCACCCACATATATTGGGAAAAGGCGGTAGGACCGCTTTGTGTAGGGATTGTGGTATTGTGGGATACACCTCCACCTACATATATTTGGGTGAGGCGGTAGGGCTTATATCATCAAAGTAAACTCCCGGTCAAACCTATGAACTTTCCAAACCTTCAAATTTCCAACTTTCGCCAATTAGCGCAAAAATTATAAAACATCCAAATGCAAATCCAGGCATATGCGCAAGTTCAAAATAACCATCCGCACCTAATGGGACCAACAAAACTCCGATCAGGGGTCAAATACACAAAAGTCAAACTTGGTCAACTCTTCAAACTTAAAGTTTCCTAGTGGAGAATCATTCTTCCAAATCGATCCTGAATCACCTGAAAACCAAAAGTGACGATTCATACAAGTCATAATACAATATATGAAGCTACTCAAGACTTCATACAGTTGAATGGAATGCAAATGCATAAAACGACTGGTCGGATCATTACAGCTTCGTACCCTGAGAGAATAACAATATTAATCACAATTGTATGGCAGCAATCTCATGCCGACGCCCAATCAATCCGCGTAACATGTCCACATGTGCCACAATCATAATAATTCAAGATAACTAATCATCATCAAGAGGCATATCCTTGTAACTCATCAAAAAAGTGCACATGGACATGATAATACTAAATAAATGTGGATAAGTGTTCAACATATAAGCACGACTACAACTAAATCAATTTAGCAATAATTTCACAAATGCCCAACTTGGCCAATTTAGGAAATTGTAATCCTAAAACAAGATCTCTGGCATGGAAAAGATAAGATCGCGTAGTCATACGAGAATTACACATGTATCATAGAGAGAACGCAATCAAATCAAGGTGTAGCAGAAGCCTAGAGCCTAATCCAGTCATTTTCATACATAGCACTCTCATATACGCTCATCATCTAGCATATACGCCGCATTAAATATATTACATATTTTCTCACACAAGATTAGGCAAGATACTTAACTCAAACGGGCTAAATCAATACTTCAAAAATTCTTTTCCTTTGGAAACCACCTCTGATAGATTCAAATCTAACCAAAAATAATTCAGTAACATCAAATAAAGCCATATAAAACAACCCCAAATAATAAAGTTTTAATCTTTAATCAAATTTCTAAAAGTCAACCCGGACCCACACGGTCAAAACCCGAGTTAAGGGGCAGATCTCGACTACTCATAATCCCATGAGTCCAAATATATGATTAGATTTTAAAACCGAGTCCAAATCGACTCCCAAATCCCCTAATTCTATTTTCTTAAGTTGTAGATAAAACCCCCAAATTGTTCTTTAAAATTCCAAGTTTTAGGTATAGAAATCCATGGGGAATTAAGATATAAAGCCAAATCCAAGTAAAAATTGCTTACCTCTAATATAGTAGTGAATTTGTTCTCTAAAATCTCCACCCCTCGAAATCTAGGGCTTAAAATATGAAATAACGGGTCTACTGCTTCGCATTCGCAAAGCACAAAAATTATACTTCCCATTTTAACTCTACATGAACACCGTCCCCTCCATGCGAATGCGATGCACAAGCTCCCCCAGAACTGTGTGAATGCGATCGTGAAGAAGAAATTCCTGCCCAGCTCAAAAGCACTCTGCAATCGCGCCACACCTCCACGAACGTGAAGAAGGGTCTGACACTAGCAAAAACCTGCAACTCCCAAAATGCTCTCGGTGGAGCAAAACTCACCCAAGCCACCCGGAACTCCATTTAATTACACTAACAAGTCCATAAATACTACTCGAACCTATCCAAATCCTCCAAACACATACAACAACATCATAACAATGAATCAAAAGCCAAAACGCAAATTGAACTTCTATTAAGTTCATGAATATTCAAAATTCAAACAAAGCGTCTGATTCAAGTCTAATCAATTAGAAATGAACTAAACTTTGCACAGAAGTCTCAAATGACAAAACAAACTTATTCCAACTTTTAGAACTAAAATATGAATCCTATATCACCAAACTCAATTCCCGATCAAACTTAGGAACTCTCCAAATCTTCAAATTGCCAACTTTCAGTAAATTGCGCCAAAATACCCTAGGAACCTCCAAATCTTAATCCGGACATACGCCTAAGTTCAAATACACTATACAAACCTATTAAAATCATCAAATCACTAATCCGAAGTAGTTTATACAAGAGTCAAACCTTGGTCAACTCTTAAAACTTAACTTTACAACAAAGGAACTAAGTGTTCCCATTCACTCTAAAACCTTTCCGGAACCAAACTGACTATCCCAGCAAGTCACAAAACAATAACCAAATATATATAAAGCATCAAATAATAAAGCAAGGCTCAAATATACAAAACGACAGGCTGGATCATTATAGAGATCTCCTGGGTCAAGATAGACTAAAATTTGGGTCATACCCCAACTCGCCCAACTCTTGCCAAGCTTTAATTAATGTATATTATTTTCTTATAAATTATTTAATTACCAAATACGACTTTTTTTTGTTATGATAATATATAATATATCAAGTAAAAAGATTATTTTAAAAATATTTTAGTAAAGTTTCTCATGGATTAATTTGGGCTAAAATCAGCCCAACTTTAGATGAGCTGAAATGTGCTTTGTCAAGATGAGCTGAGTTTAACAATGGGAATGTCAATGAGCGACCCAACCTTGGGCAGGTTTGGCGGGTTAATGGGTTTGGGCTTAAAGTTTTACCCCTTGTTCCAACCATGCTTTTACAAATTTAGTTTGAATAAGATGTGTTTGCAATAAATTTTCAACATACGAAAAATAACTGCAATCAGAAAAGAATAAAGTAATTTTATCAATACATTGTAAGTACAATTTTATTTCTCCCTTGATTCTTCTCTCTTGATGATTTATGTGATTCAAGGGCTGGAGCATCATATTTTTCAAATGCAGAATGATGCATACCTCCTTGGGATGTATTTGATCTCCATGAAAGGATGTCTCTGTTAAAAGATCTTGTGGGTCTTCTTGAACTATTTGATTGTCAATAAGTATCTGGGGTACACCTTGATCCCTTTGTGAATATCCCATGAGTTTATGAGATTTTTGATCTCAATCTTTGAGATACCTCTTCAAGGGAATATGTAACCCTTTTCTATAGGTGTGAATTAGGGTTAAGGTGGAGTAGCCTCCAAGAAACCCTTGATGATGAGTCTTAGGATTTTAAGATCATGGATGAGCTCATCTTGAATTCAGGACCTAGCCCAAATTTGTATGAGTTTGACCCGTTAAAATTTCAGTGTCTACAAATGCCCCCTACTTCAAGGCTTCTGGTGTGTAGGCTTGCCGGATCACAAAAATGAGTTTTGAAGTGCCAACGAGGGTTACCACTTTGTTTTCTTCAAATTGAAGAGTAACTTATAGCAGTTGGAATCCTTGATCGTTATCAAGAACATGGAATTGCCGTGCCATTCCTGTCTGGAGATTTTCTCATTGTTTATGCACCAGTAACCAAGGATTCCACAGTAATAGAAAATATTTTATTTATATTACATGTGTTATTTGGGTGATAACTAGAGAACCATCCACGTAAGGCCTTAGTCTATTTATTCTTTCAATCATGGTGATTCTTCATGCTAAGTGAAACCATGGACCTTGCCGTTTCTATAGTTTGCTGACACCTTTTATTTTCTTCATCCTTTCCATTATTTTGAAGTGTATTATGTCTCAACTAACGCTTATTTGCAGCCGTGTCTTTATCCATATGACAAAGCAACCATCATATTGAAAGAACCCAAACCTTCATAACTCTCAGGAAGTCCAAAGGTGGAGCAACACTTTTAGCATTCATTCTCACGGCTTTGCGCCATAGAAATCACTCGGTGCATTTTTCTTGTAGTTTTGCAGCTTGTTGAGGAACCACTTTGATATAAGACAAAAAATGTGGCCACCAATGATTGCAATCATCGTAATATATGTGGTTTTTGTGATGTCCTTGCTCATTTCTCTTCTTTTAATGGCATCGCATTCGCAGCAATTGATTTTGAAATTTAGTTTCAAATTTTCAGGAGGAAGAGATGAAGGGCAAACATGGTCCTACTGGGCGTTCCAATTTATTTGCAATAAATTTTTAACATACAAAAAATAGCTGCAATTAGAAAAAGAGTAAAATAATTTTATCAATCATTTGTAAGTACAATTATATTTCTCCCTTGATTCTTCTCTCTTGATAATTTACGTGATTTGAGGGTTGGAGCAGCATATTTCTCGAATGTCAAATTATGCAAACCTCCTTGGGATGTATTTGATCTCCATGAAAGGATATCTCTGTTAAAGTATGTTGTGGGTCTTCTCGAACTATTTGATTGTCAATAAGTATCCGAGTATATCTTGATCCCTTTGTGAATATCCAATGAGTTTATGAAATTTTCGATATCAATCTTCGAGATACCTCTTCAAGAGAATATGTAACCTTTTTTATAGGTATAAATTAGGGTTAAGGTGGAGTAGCCTCCATGAAACACTTGATGATGGTCTTAAGGTTTTAAGATCATGGATGAGCTCATCTTGAATTCATGACCTAACCCAAATTCGTTTGAGTTTGACCCAATAAATTTTGGTTTCTACAAATAATTGGTTTTCAATAATGTTTTAGAGCATAAAATTAAAACTGCAATCACAAACATTTATAAAGGAATTTTTTTTTTTTATTGATAAACACTGCAGGTTACAACTCTATTTATTCCTTGATTCTTACCTTCGTTTTGTTATTTGTAATTCGAGGGCCTTAGAGGCGTATTTCTCGAACGTATGATGATATGCATCCTCTTATTTTATTTGATAAATCAAGAAGCATGTCGCATCACTCTATTTGGATCTTGAATGTTTCTAGAACTTTGAGCAAGACATATTTGACATGTCTTTGATCTCTTAATGAATATTCCAAGAGTTTTATAAAATTTCAGAGATTGTATATTTGATCTCTTTATGCATATTTTGAGGGTTTATGGAATTGATGAGATGGTTTTTATGGACATATGTAGTCTTGGCATGAATTAGGGGTTGGGTGGAGTAGCCACCAAGTAACCCTAATGGGCTCATCTTGTAGAAGCCCTAGTCCAAAAAAACTTTTATGCACTAATTTGACAAATTTTCAATGTCTACAAGATGATCCAAAAAATTAATGAATTTAAAAAGGTAAAAAATATATTTTATTTTTAAAAAAATGCCACGTGGATAAAATTCCACGGGGCAACGTGTGGCTCTCACCTCCATCGGGTGAGGTTAGTAAGGGGTAAATGATATGAATATTCAAGTTCAAAGGGAATAATTAAGACAATACAATGTTTAGATGTGCACTTTGGGTGGTTCTAACCGTAGCAAGTTTCCGTGAGATGTTGTTGATTCTGTTCGAAAATAGATGGCCTTATTAATATTTTGTTTACCCTTAAAATTGGATAACAATTAAACTTATAATATGGTTCTAAGGACACGTGATTTCACCTAATACCAATTGATAAATGTGAGGATGGGTAATAAAAATTAACAATAAAGTAAAGCAAGCTGGTGTTAGAATGGAACTCAGCCCTCGAGTTTGGATACCCTCGAACCGATTGATGCCAAAACAATTAAAGTATAACAAGCTGACGAACAATAGTATAAACGAGAAAGAGAATTATATTGCTTTTTATATCTGTCAGCGGTGTCCTACAAATGATTAGAACCCCCTTTATATAGTAGAAGAATCCCACTTATGGTATGATTCTAATTACAGAAGGAAATCCCATGATTAGCTAATTAACTATTTCTAATTTGATCAGTTCCGAGATTTATGCCATGATCCTCAACCAGTCACCGAGGTTTACGCCGTGATCCTCGATCAGTCACGGATATCTCGCCTTTCTGTTATTATGTTATCTTCGATTTTGCTCGATGTCGGTCTCATTTGGCTTCGATCGCTACTAGCCTCGATCTTGACAGGTACCTCGGTTCTGAACTCGGTACCTAGTCCTCGTGATTTATTCTGTTCCGTTACGAGGTCGTCCTTCGATGCAATCTCCCGGTCTCGGTCAAATAATAAAATCGGGTGGGCCCGATTTTAACCGTGTATACAGATAGTCCCCTCATTTTTTGGAGTGTAATGACAAGAAATGAATTGAGCCTTCGATTTTTCTACCTCGACCTGTCACGACGTCATCCTCGTGACGTACGCGACGGAAGTGACTGAAACGTCCCGTCAGTACAGTTACCAAGGCATTAAGTGTGTGTCAGTCTATGATCGTCCACCGTCAATTTTGAACCGTTGTTGTGAAATCTATAAATAGCTCATCTCTTCACCATTTTGAACTTTTACTTTCAAATTTCCAATCTCCAAAGCTTTTTACATCTTCTAAGTTCTTCATCTGCAAATCTACGATTTTCACTCCTAACCTCTTCTTAGAACACCAAATCTTATCATCTCCATCTATTTTTAACTTCAAATTCAAATGGAGAAAACCTCAAAAACTGTTCCTTAAAAAAAAATGCTTCTTCATCACGATCTGCCGGCAACAAAACACTGGTGGAGCGCGTCTTGAGAAGTTTGTTCCCTGGGGGTGCATCCTCACTTCCGACTTTAAGACCGATAAAGCCTCGTCGATTCTCGGTCGATGCGAGCTAGTGTCGAGGTATATATGCTTGATAACCGAGGGATGCCTTAAGCAGGTAAAGAAAGACTGCAACTGGGAGGGCAAAAAGGTGGTGATCTTGACCCCCGAAGAGGACATCACCACCCATGTGGAAGGGTTTCTAAGTGTTTACACTTACCCTTTCACGTTGGGCCCCCTCGACCTCATCGTCGTTGATTTTTCCGTCAATATCAAATAACCCTAGGCCAAGTCCATCCTTCATTTTGGCGAATTGTTATTCTGCTTCGATTCTTTGTGAGCAAAGTCGAGGGGATGCCTTTCACCTTCGACCACCTCAGGTTGTACAGCCCCCGCCTCTATCGAGACGGGTTGATAAAACTCCAACGCTGGGCTACCAAAGTATTGTTCTCGAGCATAGACGAGGACAAGGACCGAGGTTGGATGGGCCGGTTCGTTCGAGTGAGGACTTCCGACCTGATCTCGGCCGAGAAGATGCAATTTTTTGAGAAATGGAATATGAAGCGTAAGTACAATCCCAATGTTAGCTCCTATTTATTGTTTTGCTCATTTGCTTCTTCTCAATAATATCTTTTTCCATGATGTAGCGGTCTCTTGGATGCTTGGTGCAATTCCTAACCTCAAGAGCTGGGTTCGGGACCTGGCCTCGACCTCTACATATGCCGAGCGCTCATGGCGTGATTTATCAAAGGGCCGATGGGAGGCCAAAACTCATGGTAATCCCCTTTTACATGTCTTTGATAATTTTGTTAAAGCATTTCTTACATAATTTATTTTCATACAGGCCTTGGCAAAGAGGTTGGCATGAGGCCCTTATCTAGTGAGGAGGAGACTTCGATCCCGGCACCGAAACCGATGAAGGATAAAAAGAGGAAAAAGACCTCAACCTCCGAGGATCCAGAACCTAAGAAGAACAAGGCTCGTAAGCCGAGGAAGAACCTCATCCTCCTGACAAAAGACTCTGTTCGGCATCTAAGGGAGGAAGATGAAGAAGAGAAAGAAGACGACTCGAGGCTGGTGGCGCGAGTGGGAATGAGCACCGAGGCCCCAAAGGTCACTGAATCGGTGAAGGCTACAGAGACTCCATCTCGAGATGAGGGGATCTCTGGAAGAGACATGAGCGAAGTTTCCCAGTCCTCGAGGATTGAAGATGCCTCCCACTATAATGAGCCAACGGTGGGTACGGCTATAGGGGCTGGTCTTGAGGCCCCTCGATATGGAGAATACGCCCCAAGTGATCCACTTGGGGTAATAAAAATTAG
Source organism: Nicotiana otophora (assembly GCA_000715115.1). Taxonomy (NCBI): domain Eukaryota; kingdom Viridiplantae; phylum Streptophyta; class Magnoliopsida; order Solanales; family Solanaceae; genus Nicotiana; species Nicotiana otophora. The sequence continues at coordinate 118,865 of AWOL01S0024781.1, read as the reverse complement.
AGGCTCCCCGCTGCTCCCCTCGTTTTCTGAGGAGATGATTCAAGAGGAGCGGGACTTGAAGACCCTCTCCATCGAAGGAACCCACGGAAGGGAGGATACCTTCCGTGATTACTTTACTGGGGTCAAAGATATTTGGAGGTCTCGAAGAAGGACTTGGGCGGGGCATCGAGTCTTTTTAACAAAGCGCAGCAAGCTCTGAATCGGGTAAGCCTTAATTCCCCTTGTTAGTATTACCCTTGCGTTCATTTCTAACTTATTTTCTTCTTTCTGCGTAGGCCTCATTGCTTTATCGGGAAGCATTTTCTCGGTCTCGAGCTGAGCTGAGTCGGTAAGAGGCCGACATTCAAAGGCTTACCGAGGAGAGGAATGCCCTCAACCTTCTCGATGGGCAAAAAGATGAAGAGATCAAGGACCTCCGAGCCAAGTTAGCCACGGCTCACAAAGATCAAACCGACCTGATCGTGCACGTAATGAAACTCTTAAAAGCTCATGGGCTCGATTCGGGAATGGTGGCTAACATTGTACTCTCACAGCTGTAGCAGAAGGTCGAGAGGACCGAGCAGTTCTGTGAGGAGATCATCATGCTGAAGGTGAATTACTTAGGGTGGAAAGAAGGTATGGACTGCTTTGTTGCAGAAAAAGAGATTGCTCGAGCCCAATTGTCATCGGTCGAAAGTCATCTTCGAGGCATGAAGGAGAAGAGCTAGGCTCAGGAAAACAAAATAGAGGAGCTCGAAGCTCGGTTGGCTTCCGAACTTGCAAAGGCCAAATCTGAAGCCGAAAAGGCTAAAGCCGAGGCAGATGCGATAGTGGCAGATGCGATAGTGGTTGTCTACCGGGTTGATGCTGAAGCCGCTCAAGTCCAAGCGAGAGAGGCAATCGAGACCGCTCAAACTCAAGCACATTGGATTGCTGAACTCGCGAAATGCCAATCTCGGAGGGAATCCCTCGAGGAGATCCACGCTCGAGGTTTCGATCTTACCGATTAGATAATAAAGTGTAGAGAGCATGAAGCTGATGCTGGAGTACCGGCCTCCTTCGATAATGATGATGACGAGGAGAGCAAGAGCGGGTCCGAAAGCGGGGGGGGACCTCGATGGAGAAGAAGCTGCCCTCGGAGAAAATTAGGAACCTTAGGATTTTTCACTTTTGATATTTTGTGTAGGATCCTGATCGGACCTTGTAAATATTCTCATATATATAAAGATCTCTTTCTGACTTGTCTTTATTTCATTTTCTGCCTTGTGAAAAATTTGTTTCATTCATGCCTTATGAAAATTTTGTTCATAAGTTCTAGACTTAGGTAATTTTATCGAAGCCGGACTAGTGTAATTTTTATAATCGAGTGAGTACTTGCTCGAACTCGGAGTAGGGTGACCCTTAGGTTTTAATTGAGTGAGGATGATTTCTCGAACTTAAAAATAAAATGGCCCTTTAGGCTCTTGAATTAGGCCGATACGACCATAGTAAAAAGAATGTCTTTCTCCTTTTTTGGCTTGAAACATTTATTATTTAGTCATATAAAATCTGTTGTACCTTACCATGAAATAAAAAATTTGTTTGAGAGTTCGAACGAATTTGTACCCATTAGGGTTTTCGAGGGTCGATATTATCGAGACCCTTAGTAATTCAGCCGAGGGTAGCCTTTTTAACGAGTTTATGAAAATATTCGAAGGCCTGTTTTATAATGGAAATCGGACTTCTCCGAACTGTGTTAATTTGGCAGTAGCCTTTAACTTGGGATTTTCCTTTTGGTCTTGTTCCCCTGTTATACTTAGAACTTGTTCGAAGTATTAGTCCCCGAGTGGGGTGGTCGCGGCCTATAATATCGAGGGTTGCCTTTTTTGAGGTCTTACGATCTCGAGGTTTTAGTAATTCGATTATGTCAATTCTTTGGATGGCAGTCCCCGAGTATGGGGTCAATTGTTCGAACTTTAGTTGTGACAGATCCTTCAGTCAATTTCTACAACAAATCACAAGCATGATATTGTAAAGTAAACATTTCTCTAAGGCATAAATTATCTTGCAAGGAAAAATTCTTTTTTTCAATAGATTAACATGCGTACATGTTTGCCATTAGGGCTCGAGTAATCTACATGGGCATGGTTTGTTCGACCGTTTGACCCTTATAAAATTTTCCTATTGAGACCCTATCGGCACAAAGTATTTTCCTATCCGAGGGTGATGCCCCTAGTATTCGAGGTTGATTGTAAAGGAGCCTTGGATACTGTTGAATTGCTCTAAGTTAGAACGAACAATGATTTCCTCATTAAAAGCCTCGCCGGAAAAACCCATTTGGGACAAAAACCGGTCTAAGGAAAAAAGAGTGAAATACGTGCTTTCAGACCTAAGGACTTTGTGTTTGAACACCTGCAAATGGTTAGTATAAAATATAAATGAAAATGGAGAAGGTCATACCTTAGCAGTAATATCGTTTGAGGAGTGATATATTCCAACTATTTGGTAATTGTTCGTCATTCATCGTGCCAAGTTTGTAGTATCCCTTTCCAATGATATCGAGGATCTGATACGGTCCCTCCTAATTCGGGCCAAGTTTTCCTTCGTTTGGGTCTCGAGTATTGAGGGTGACCTTCCTCAGAACCAAGTCCCCGATTTTAAAGTGTCGAAGATTGGCTCTTCGATTGTAGTACCTTTTGATCCGATGTTTCTGTGTGGCCATCCGAATGAAGGCAGCTTCCCATTTTTCATCTAGCAATTCGTGGCTTGTATTTATAGCCTCGTGATTTGACTCTTCTGTTGCATATCGAAACCTGACACTAGGTTCCCCGACTTCAACCGGGATCAGAGCTTCGGCACCATATAGTAAAGGGAACGGTGTTGCCCACGTACTGGATTTTTGACGTTGTTCGATACGCCCAAAGGACTTCGGGCAATATTTCTCTGCATTTTCCCTTAGCGTCGTTCAATCTTTTCTTTAGATTTTGAATGATGGTCTTGTTTGTCGATTCGGCCTGTCCGTTCCTACTAGGATTATATGGCGTCGACATGATCCTCTTTATTTTGTTATCTTCGAGAAACTTTATCACTTTGCTGCCGACGAATTACTTTCCATTGTCGCATACGATCTCGGCAGGCATCCCGAATCGGCATATAATGTGGTCCCAGGTGAAATATATGACTTCTTTCTCTATAATATTCTCTAAAGCATGTGCTTCAACCCACTTAGAGAAATAGTCAGTCATAAACAAAATAAATTTAGCTTTACCAAGGGCCGATGGTAGAGGGCCGACGATATCCATTCCCCATTTCACGAATGGCCATGGGGATAAGACTGAGTGGAGTTGCTCTCCAGGTTGGTGAATCATCAGCGCACACCTTTGGCGTTTGTCACACTTTCGAACAAACTCTTTTGTATCCTTTTCCATATCGACCCAATAGTATCCTGTTCTGATGACTTTGTGAACCAATGATTCGGCACCGGAATGATTTCCACAGGTCCCTCGTGGATTTCTCGTAGGCCGTAGTCGGTATCTCTTGGTCCCAAATATATTGCCAATGGTCCATCGAACATCCTTCTATAGAGTGCTCCGTCTTCGGCCAATGTGAATCGTGTGGCCATCGTACGTAGAGTCCTCGATTCCCTAGGAACTGATGGAATCTTCCCGATCTTTAGGTATTCGATATATTTGTTCCTCCAATCCTAGGTCACACTTGTGGAGTTGATTTTGTCGTGGCCTTCTTCGATCACTGACCTTGAAAGTTGTACGACAGTCCCCAAGCTAATGTCGTCGTCTTCGACTGATGACCCCAAATTTGCGAGGGCATCGGCCTCACTGTTTTGTTCTCGAGGCACATGTTGTAGGGTCCATTCTTTAAACTGATATAGAGTCACATATAGTTTGTCCAAGTATCTATGCATTCGATTTTCTCGAACCTCGAAGGTTCGGTTGACTTGGTTTACCACAAGCAGGGAGTCACATTTGGTCTCGATGACTTCTGCTCCCAAACCTTTAGCTAGCTCGAGACCTGCAATCATGGCCTCATACTCGGCCTCATTGTTAGTTAACTTGGCAGTTTTGATAGCTTGTCTAATTGTATTACCCGTGGGTAGCTTCAAAATGATGCCTAACCCGGACCCCTTCACGTTCAAAGCACCGTCTGTGAAGAGGGTCCATACCCCCGATGATGTACCCGACTTTATTAATAGTTCCTTTTCAATCTCGGGTACGAGGGCTGGCATAAAGTCGGTCACAAAGTCCGCTAAGATTTGAGACTTTATGGTCGTTCGGAGTCGATACTCAATATTGTACCCACTGATCTCGATGGCCTATTTGGCCAATCGGCCCGAAAGTTCAGGCTTATGCAAAATATTGCAAAGGGGATAACTAGTCACCACGCAGATTGGGTGACACTGAAAATATGGTTTTAATTTCCTAAAGGCACTTATTAGGGCAAGCGCTAATATTTCTAAGTGTGGGTACCGGAACTGGACCTCACCTAAAGTTCGACTAACATAGTAAATAGGAAATTGTGTACCTTGCTCTTCTCGAACTAGGACCCCACTTACCGCGATTTCTGAGACTGCTAAGTACAAGTAGAATTGCTCGTCCGCTTTTGGAGTATGAAGCAGTGGCGGGCTCGAGAGGTACCGCTTTAATTCTTCCAATGCTTGTTGGAATTCTGGGGTCCATGCAAAATTGTTCTTCTTTTTGAGCAGTGAGAAGAACCTGGGACTTCTATTTGAAGACCTCGAGATGAATCGTCCTAGAGCAGCTATGTGCCCTGTTAATCTTTGTACGACCTTAACATTGTCCACTACTATGATATCTTTGATTGCCTTGATCTTATCGGGTTTGATCTCGATACCCTGATTCGATACCATAAAGCCGAGGAACTTGCGTGAGCCGACCCCGAATGCACATTTCTCCGGGTTGAGTCTCATGTTGTATTTCCTTAGAATATCGAATGACTCCTACAAATGTGTCACATGGTCCTCTGCTCGCAGGTACTTAACTAGTATATCGTCAATATAAACCTCCATTGACTTACCTATTTGTTCTTCGAACATTCGATTTACTAATCATTGATAAGTGGCACCTGCATTTTTTAGTCCAAACGGCATTACATTATAACAATAGGTGTCGTACTTAGTGATGAATGAAGTCTTTTCCTAATCCTCCAGGTTCATTTGTATTTGATTATACCCGGAGTAGGCATCGAGAAAACTAAGGATCTCGTGGCCGGTCGTGGCATCGATCTTGCGATCGATATTTGGTAGAGGAAAAGCGTTTTTAGGACATGCTTTATTTAAATCTTTATAGTCTATGCACATTCTAAGTTTATTTCCCTTTTTAGGGACTACGACTACGTTTTCTAACCATTCGTGATATTTTACCTCCAAAATAGATCCTATTTTGAGAAGTTAGGTTACGTCGCCCTTGATGAATGCATGTTTTACCTCGGACTAGGGCCCTCTCTTTTGTTTTACCCGGCGAAACTTTGGGTCCAAGCTCAGTCGATGTGTAGCGATTTCCGGCAGGATCCCTGTCATATCTAGGTGGGACCAAGCAAAAAAATCCATATTATTAATAAACAATTTAACTAGTTTTTCCCTGAGCTCGGAGGTTAACCCTGTACCCAGGTATACCTTTCGATCGAGTAGATGCTCGATCAATATGACTTGCTCCAGCTCCTCGACTGTCGATTTGGTGGCGTCGGAATCGTCGGGAATTATGACAGATCGAGGGATCTAGTAGTCATTGTCGTCGTCCGTTCCCTGCTTTCTGAATTGAGTCAAAGCTGGTGGTTGTGGTTGCTATTTAGCTTCCTGTTTTCCTTTGGACTCCGATCCCTTTGTTGACGAAAGCGCCGATACCGGTATTACTTCGTCAATCGCGAACATCTCTTTGGCAGCATGTTGTTCCCCGTGCATCATTTTTACTCCATCCAGTGTCGGGAACTTCAGCATTTGGTGGAGGGTTGAGGGGACCACCCTCATGTTGTGAATCCAGCATCTTCCGAGCAGTGCGATGTATCTCATATCGCCCTCGATCACATGGAACTTTATTTCTTGAATAGTTCCGGCTATATTTATTGGTAGGATGATTTCACCTTTAGTTGTTTCGCTCGCCATGTTGAAGCCATTGAGAACCCGAGCTGCGGGTACGATCTGATATTGTAGGCCGAGCTGCTCCACGACCCCCGATCGAATAATATTGGTCGAACTTCCTGGATCAATTAAAACTCATTTAACCTGAATTTTATTTATAAGGATAGAGATTACCAAAGCATCATTGTGGGGTTGTGAGATCCCTTCGCTTCCTCATCATTGAATGATAAAGTGCCTTCTGGCATATAGTATCAAGTTTGTTTTTCCCTTGTGATTGATATTTTAGTATGTTTGAACACGGGCCTTTGTGGAATATCGACCCCACCAACGATCATGTGAATCACGTGTTGTGGTTCTTCCAGCTCATTTTTCCTATTTGCATCCCTGTCTCTGAAATGGTTTTTAGCTCGGTCGCTCAAGAATTCTCGAAGGTGACCTTCGTTGAATAGACGGGCCACCTCCTCCCTTAGCTGTCTGCAGTCTTCGGTTTTATGACAATGTGTACCATGGTATTTGCATATTTTATTAGGGTTCCTTTGGGATGGATCGGTTTGTAGGGGTCTGGGCCATCTAGTATCTTTGATTCTCCCAATGGCTGACACAATACCTGATGCGTCGATGTTGAAGTTGTATTCTGATAATCGTGGTGCTTCTGTGGAATTTGCGTGTTTATCGAAGCCACTTTTTCTCATGAGCCCTCGAGAGCTCTGTCTTCGATCGTTCCTTCGATCATTTCATATGGGATTGTGTCCTGGGCCGTTGTTTCTACGATCTTCGTTGTATGGTTGATATTGATCTCTGCCCGACCGAGGTTCTCTGTCGATATCCCTTTGAGTTCTGCCGACGGGCCTGTTTGGATAAGAGGAACCGGAATGGGTCCCCAATTGATCATCCTAGACCCTGCTCTTTGACTGGTACCGATTATATACATCGGCCCAAGTTACCGCTGGATATTCAATTAAATTCTACTTTAGCTGTCGTGTTGCCACCAAACTTCGTTCGTTCAAACCTTGAGTAAAGGCTTGAACAACCCAAGCGTCTGTGACCGGTTGTAGTTCCATGCGTTCCATCTGGAACCTAGATACGAATTCCATCAACATTTTGTTGTCTTTTTATTTCACCTTGAAGAGGTCAGATTTCCTAGTCGCAACCTTTATTTCTCCGGCATGTGCCTTTCCGAAGGAGTCTGCAAGTATAAGAAGTGACATGCTCATTAGGGTCGGTGGTCCCATTGTACTTAGGAATTTCCGGCATTCGAAATTTCTTCTGGAATGGGTTTCGGAGCCGCACTTGGAGGGAAAGGCTTATGTACGAATTTCTTTGAATCCAAACCCTTTAGAATCGGCGGAGCCCCCGGTATTTGGTCAACCCGGGAGTTGTATGTCTCTACTTTCTTGTCATTTGCCTCGATTTTCTTTTTTCCTGACTCAATCCATTTAGTGAGCTCCTCGAGCATTTTCATAATGGTGGGGTCAGTCCCTGATTCGTTAGCATTCAACCTTTCCGGCTCAGGATCGGTTCTGTGGACGACTTCTGATTCGATCCTACTCGGTGTTCGGTGCTGATTTTGTAGTTGTGTTATAGCGGCTTGTTGGGCCTGTAACATTTCGAATATCAATTGGAGGCTAACTCCACAATCTTCTCTGCCCTGCGTACCTCGACCACTTGATCGAACTTCACTACATACGCTACCTTCGGGATCAACGCCTAAATTTGTATTTAAGATGACGTGCGAACTGACATCAACGTGATTTGTATTTGGTTCTCCCTCGAGGTCAGCCTGAGGCACCTCGATCCCTGGGGCGGCTATATTGTCATTCTCCCTGTGAAATCTGATGTCGTTGTCACCATGTGCAGGCGCTGCTTGTGAGTTTGACATGTTTATCCTCAAAACAAAGATTCTTACGAGCACAAGTGTAAAGTAGTGTGTGTTATCGGAATCAGTATTAAGCAATCACTATTATCCTTAGCCCCACGGTGAGCGCCAAACTGTTTACTCTTCAAATTGGATAATAATTAAACTTATAATATGGTTCTAAGGACACGTGATTTCACCTAATACCAATTGATAAATGTGAGGATGGGTAACAGAAATTAACAATAAAGTAAAGCAAATCGGTGTTAGAATGGAACTCAGCTCTCGAGTTTGGATACCCTCGAACTAGTTGATGCCAGAACAATTAAAGTATAACAAGTTGATAAACAATAGTATAAACGAGAAAGAGAATTATATTGCTTTTTATATTTGTCAGTCGTGTCCTACAAATGATTAGAACCCCCTTTATATAGTAGAGGAATCCCACTTATGGTATGATTCTAATTATAGAAGAAAATCTCATGATTAGCTAATTAACTATTTCTGATTTGATCCGTTCCAAGATTTATGCCATGATCCTCGACCAGTCACCGAGGTTTACGACGTGATCCTCGACCAGTCACGGATATCTTGCCTTTCTGTTATTATGCTATCTTCGATCTTGCTCGATGTCTGTCTCATTTGGATTCGATCGCTACTAGCCTCGATCTCGACAGGTGCCTTGGTTCTGAACTCGGTACCTAATCCTCGTGATTTAGCCTGTTCCGTTACGAGACCGTCCTTCGATGCAATCTCCCGATCTCGATTAAATAGTAAAATCGGGTGGGCCCGATTTTAACCTTATGCATATTTCAAATCCAATAAATAGTTATTGCTATCGTTCGTTCATGTGCTTTCTCTTACCAATTGTTTCAAGCTTTAAAATTTGTAGTCAATAAAGGAAGTATTCTGATCATTATATTGCGAACGAGAGATACATCAATGCAGTGTATGTACTGTTAAAGAAGAAAATGAAAAGGAAGAGATAATTAAAAGAAAAGAATAGAAAAATGAAGGATAATAAAACGAAGTTAGAGTTAATACTTGTCGATGTCCAGCTATTGTACAATCATTCTCTTATCATACAAAGAAATTTTAATTTTTCTCCCACATCCCAAAGAAGTCTTTAAGTTCATTATCTCGTCTTCATATTTTACAAAGATGAAATCATTGTACTTCTCTATCATGGGGAGACATACTCCCACATCCGCCGCTTCAAGTAATCATAATCTTATTGTTCTTCTTGAAGTAGAGACCCCAATCATGAGTCAAAGCAATGATACAAAAGCGTACTCTTCCATTTATTCTTTTCTCTTTCTTCTTATATTTCAAGATAAATGTGGAAAATTGGAAATTATAAATTGCTTTGAACTCTAAAGTAAGATTGTCTTTTACTGAAAGAGTAAATAACAATTTAGTCCCTAGGGTTTAGAAATTTGTACTAATTTAGTCCTCAAATTCAATCAATTTTTATGATGTCCTCAACATTGGATATTTATATTTAGATTGCCGCCTATATCAGTTGGTGGTTAAAGAATGCAATTTCCAAATTGGCTCAAAGGGCAAATTGGAACTAATATGCAACTCATTAAGCGAAATATATTAATACTTAAGTACTCTCTTCTTCACTTTTTACTTTTGCATGTATAATACTGTTATAGATTTCCACAGATTTAAAGCCGATGAGGTCAATTTCCATTTAACATTAAAATAAAGAAAAAGAAAATTTGAGTCATGATAATAACGAAATAACTACGAGGACTAGATCCATACGAATTGCACATATTGATAATTCACTGAGGAGGTTTGCCTTTCGACGCACGATGATATCTGTACTCATTGCTCTACTGATTAGTGGAGTCACAATGCAAGGACATAAAAGAGATAATAATAGAAATAGGGATACTTTCTTTGTTTGGGGCAATTATAATAATGATAACCTTTAATAGAGAAAAAAGGCACTTGCTAGCCCTTTTGCGGTGAGTGATCTTTATTTATGGCATGAAATAACTGGCAGTATAGGTCTAGTTTATAGATATTTCGAGAAAACTCTATTTAAATTCATTTAATTTTTTTTACCGATAAATTTGTGCTCGAAAAAATATATACAAAATAATAGCATGGTATAGTGAAATTGAGTAATTTATGATATGGAGCATTAATTACTCAATTTCGCTCTACCAGGCTATCTATTAATATATTTTGTCTATCGACATATTGTACTGATTTGTCGTTTAAAATTATTACTAACAACAATATAGATATTTTTGCAATTTGTATCCAATTAAAAAATTATTATTTTAAGATAATTCTTTTAATATTTGAGAAGGAATGTTTACATGTATATAGAGTTTATATATTTATATGTAACTTATAAAAACATTACATGCTATTGGTAATGGGTACACGCGCAACCGCGCGTTTCCTAAAACTAGTGTTATATATATATATATGTGTGTGTGTGTGATTTTGCTAATATTTACCCGTAAAACGGTACAGTTGAATTTATACGTCGTTTCTAGACAAGTGAACTAATCTGATCTTGAAATAATGCAATAATTGAAGAAATGGACAATACTTAGCCTTGAAATATAGATGAAACAGCAGAGATAACAATTCCGGGGACAAGGTTTCCGGGCACAGCAATGATGGGATCAAAAAGTGGAAAAGTAAGATTGTATTAAGCTTTGTATAGAATGTAATGTAAGTTTAGCCAAAAAATTTCTGTCCTTCACAATGATAACTGGGCTCACTATTTATAGCTATGTCTAGGGAAGGAGGTCCTAGGATCGTGCCCTCCTTTAATGTCAATTATGAGGGTCATTGATGAAGATATAACGGTGAATATAAATGTCAAATTCTATGTAATGGGACGTCGCTTTTAATGCTGTAGAATATTTCTTATTAAATGTTACCAGGCGCAGAGCATTTAATACACCTTTATGAACGTTATCCCTTCCGGTGACAAGCGGAATGGCTACGTTCGGTCTTCGGCCATCCCCGTCTAGAGTTCCATGTGTCTTTCGTTTAGGTGACCACGTGTCATATCATATTTCACCCTATACAGATAGTCCATCTGCTTTCCGGTGACATAACTTTGTGTTACCGGGAAGTTGGCAGAAACACTCTTTTGGCGAAAATTACTATAACTCTCTCTGAAGGCTTCTGACGGTTGATTAGACGCACGCCTCTCCGCATTTAATTCCCCGAACACGCATCATCCCACAATTCAACACAACCTTTGCTAATTATCGAGGTAATCAAGGCCATGAATTTAGCCGCCAAAATTTTACTTATACGCATCATTCTATACCTTTGCACTTCATAATTTATCGAACTTCTGATTTGCATCTTTGTTCTCCATCCTTTCTCTAATTCTCTTTAAAAAAAACCTTTTCCTTCTTCTTATTCAATGGCTTCTTTCTCCAAGTGTGCCGGTTCTTCAAAGAACAAGAACAAAGCTGAGGACTCTGCTCCTCCAACGGTGAGTTCTATCATCTCAAGGAGACTTAGTATCACAAAGGACTTAGAAGAGAAATTCCCTATTGCTAACCCTCGTACATGGGCTGTTAGTAGGTACCCTTATTCCATTCGTTCTTCCAGTATTCATGCTGTGAAGGAAGACTGCCGCTGCCATGAGTTGGATATCATTGCTCCTAATCTACGGAGCGAGTGACCCTTCCCAATAAAGGTTTTACATACTTTTACACGTATCCCTTTACTTTGGGTGCGTTTTCTTTAAGTGGAGAGCTTGATTCCGTGATTGCGGAGTTTTGCCTTTGCTCCTAGGTGTGTTTGGCACAGGTAAGTCCTTCAGTGTGGAGGTTGGTCGCATGCCTTCGATGCTTGTGCCAGGAGACAGGAGATGACCTAATCTTAGCTCATATGATGAATCTCTATTCTCCCAAAATCTTTCGCGGGGGAATGATAAACGCCTGCAAGCGTGGCCATCATGCTTTGCTGTCTAGCATGGATGATCACAATGACCGTGAGTGGATGGAATGGTTCGTTGCAGTCGCCACCAACGACATCATTCCGGTCACGGCTTCATCTTTTTCGGCCGCTTGGAACCGCACTCATAAGATCTTTGTTTAGAATTTCCTTTTAGTAAATATTTTTCTATAGCCGTATTTATCCTCCATCCTTCATTTGTTTCAATAACTCGATGGATCCCATCGGTAATGGAAGGCTTGTACCGGTGGGTTCAAAATATCTTGGACGTCACGACGCCCGAAACTTGTTTGTGGAAAGAACTGGCCCTTAAATACGGGTGGAAGGCCAAAAATCATGATAATTTTAACTAACCTTGCTTCCATTGTTTTTGTATATGGATAACTTGGTTGAACCCTTCTGACTTGTTCACGAAATTAGATCTACCTGCAGGCTCTGTTGCTGTCCCCGAGGATAACATCTTGGCTGATCCTGCTGATACAGCAGGGCTGCTTTAGGAGGCACTTACTCGAATAGGTATCTCCGAGCATGTTTCGGGCGCAAACACTTCTTTACGGAGTCCCTGGCTGGAGGATAAACAGCCGAAGAGAAGACGTTCCTCCGTGGCCGGGGAAAAGAATAAGAGGGTAATCTTGGTTGATCCTACTGGGCTGTTTCAGGTGCAAACACTTCTTTATGAAGTCCCCGGCCGGAGGATAAACAACCGAAGAGAAGACGTTCCTTCGTGGCCAGGGAAAAGAATAAGAGGTTAAAGATTGATCCCCCCGAGTCATCTCCGGTGGCGATGGTGACTGGTCCTCCTTCCGGGCCGGTCATAGACACCGTGATGATTGATGATGATGAAGAAGCTAGTGATGAGGGAGCATCTCTACATAGAAGGCAACGATCATCATCATCTCAATAGGATGCTTGACCTGTTGAGAGAGTTACACCAACCGAGGACGATGCCTCGACACTTTGGGCAGAGTTTGATTTGGTAGATAATGTCAACTCCCGTTTTCGGGCCCCAATTGCTGTACCCGGTATTGCGGGGCTGAGTACCGAGTCCTTTCCGTCTTTGGTTGGCGAGCATCCAACAACCAGCACAACATTTGATGCAACTGCTTCTCACTCTTCAACTCCATCAGCTTCATCTCCATCTTCGCTAATACCAACAACTGCTACATCACTTCTATCTTCATCCACTCTTCCACCAACAGTTGCTACATCACCTCCACCGGCCATACCTGACCATAAAGAGGGTGTTCCTCTTCCACAGTCCCGAGTTCATGGGAATTTAGGGCAAAATTATGTTCCCCCTTCTGAATATCCACAAAGAACGAGGAACGTTACTCTCTCGGTCTCTACCGGATGCAACTTGCCATCCCGGCCGGTGACGCTTGCTAGTAATCTAAAGCCTTTGGCTTCAGAGAAAGACTGGGAAATGATTCAGGCACTCTCGGGAGAGTGTTTGTTGAACAACGCCATGCACGATGACGTAGCGGTACGTTCCTTTCTTCCTTTGTTATTTCTTCTACTTTTGAATGAATGTATTCTAAGTTTTGCTTCTTCTTGTTTTGTAGGCTAACTTTCTTGCTTCTGAGGGCCTTCAGGGGTTGATTCATGAGAAGGAGGAACTTACTTCTGAACGAAATCAGCTTTTGGTGGAATGGAGCCGAATTGTTCTCCACCTCTCGGAACTGGAAACCAAAGCTATTGAGGTCATTGTTTTAGAGGCTCATTTGCAGCAAAGAGAGCAAGAAGTGGTAACCCTTAGCCAAGAAATTCGCCCGGTGTGGGTTAGATTTGATAAAGCCAAGACCAAATGGGCTAAAGTTCAGGACTTCATTCTTGCTACAACCGAGCGCGAGGCTGCCTCCACTGAAAGAGTGATTAACTTAGAGGCAGCCTTGAACTCCAAAATTGAAGAGCTTGCTGTTGTGGGGGTGAAACACGCCTAGCTAGAAGAGAAGTACAGTAAAACTATCAAGAAAAATAGGCTCTTTAGTTCAACTGTCCGCGACCTAAAATCTGCTAGGTCCGTCCTGGAAAACCTTTCTGTCGAGGTAACACAACTCAAAAAAGAACTCAAGCATCGAAAGGCTTCCCTCGTTGTTGAAAAACCTTATGCCATGTACAGCATGAGGAGAAAAACCTTGGACGAGGCCAAAGCTGGTGTCATTGACTTTGATGCCGAAATTGCTAAGGCACGCGAACTTGAGTTAGCTGCTAAAAGTAGACTCCCATCGAGGTCTGATGTACCTGGCCCTTCTAGTTCTGATTCCAAGTTTTTGGGAACTGAAGAAGAAACGGAAGATGATGATGTCGAAGGCCAAACGGATGAAAATGTTGAGCCACCGGTGGACCCAACTACTTCTCCCGGGGATGCGGACACTTCTCTTCCTCCTAGTTCCGGAATCACTGCGGTTTAGATTTTCTTTTCTTTTTCCCATTTTGTACTTTTACCGTTTTGGCACGTTCTTGGAAATAAAGTCATATTTTTGTTCGTGCTTTACTATGTGTAGTGTCGGATGCATTTTCCTCGAAGCACTTTGGTTCTGAGCATTATCCCTTTTACGTGAGTGTTTATATAAGTATTTGCACAACTTAACTTTTTGCGTCCTTTCGTGTATGTCTTTGGTGCATTTTTCCTTGAAGGCATTTTGATTTCGGGCATAAAGTTTTTCGAAACCAACCCTTTAACGTTATGGTTTTTATAAAATAGGGCCCTCTTATGTTTACGGTGCTCTTGAAGAGGATGTCTCATGTTCATTACGATACTAACATTTGAAGTACTTGTTTAACTTTCAAATGACAAAGTTAGTTGATCGTTCAGACAAGAAACAAGATAAAAATAAAAGGATTTATTTTCATATAAATCCTTCTATTTTCAAAAGTACACAAGCATTTATTATACTAAGAAATTTCCATTACTTGTGGCTAGCATTTATTATGCTAAAACAAAATTAACATTACTTGTGGCTATCTTCTACTACTTGTTTCTACGGGGCTGGTTGCGCAGTCCCCAGTCTAGATGATGCATTTGGTTTCCGGATTTTCATTTCCCAGTTGACATGGCAGTCAATGTTATCGTATCCTCAGATCATCCCCCGATGTTCGAATGCGAAGAATGTGAATTAGCACACTGGAAGTATTGTGTCTTCAAAGATCCCACCAATGAATTGATAGATAATCCTTAACTTGGCAACATACCATACTTCCCCTTAGGAATCTATGCTATCGAGTGAAAGAATATCTAATAATACTCTAGCAGTTTATGCTCGTGAACGGTTGGGTAACCTCTGTTCGGTAGCAAACTTAACTTTCCAGTGGGAACTTGCTATCGAACCAAAGATTATCTAAACGTCCCCGAGTGGAAGCTTGTTTGTTTGCCTTTCTATCAAAGGTCTTATTGTTGCTATCTTCGTAGTATGATTTCTATCGCTGCCTCATTAAAAATCTTACCAGAAAAACCCAATTGGGACAAAAACTAAACGAAGGGAAAAAAAGTACAGCACGTACTTTCTGCTTGAGTAATGTTCATCAGCAATAATATTTTTTAAGGTGTGCCACATTCCAGTTGCTAGGCAACTTGTCTCCATTCTGGTTCTCCAACTCGTATGAACCTTTCCCAGTGAGAAGTTCCCTAAGTAGACAAGTCTACGTCAGAGAATCAGAAGAGCCTTTTCTCACCGGTTCTTGGCCGAAGTCACAACTCCAAAATGCGGGTTGTGACATCCTCCCACATTCATATTTTCATCGTCCCCGATGACACATCATGGTCTACGCCATCCCGGAGTCTGCCCCTTAAGTTATGTACTTCGCGGCTAGCTTGGTCCTGTGGGTCGAACTTCCTCGAAGTCTTGTTCAACATGGAGTCGTGCCCCTTGCACTTCTCCCCCAAGTATCTTCCAAGCGTGCCTCTGCACTTCACCTCCTTTCAGTGTTCACTTGGAAAGTGCCTCCGCACTTGCACCCTCTGGTATCTAACTTTGTGATTGACCTACACTAGTCAGTCACACCATGACCCTCACGGCCTTCATGTCCGTCTGAAGCTTTTCCTTCAATGGTAAGCACATCAGCGTGCTTGCTACGCAGCTCCCAAAGCTATATCGCTCCCGTAGCCTTTTCGCACACTCCGGCATAGCTCCCGTAGCCTTTCGCTCCCGTAGCTTTTCCTTGCCCTCAGTACCTTTCAAGATGTGTTTGCTTCCGGACTCACAACTTTGCCCTTAAGCCTCTTGCATAGGCTGGATCCTCCCACACTCAATGTGGAGGATACTTCTTAGCGCTCACGTCCCACTTGGAATTCGGTCAGCTTTTGGGACGTCTCTTGGTAAGTACTACATTCTCAAAGTCATAGCATCATCGCATTCCTAAACAAATCTCTTTGTTTTCCAACTTTCACTTCCTCAGAAAGTACCCAATGCTCCTGGTAGTACGTCAATACTCGCTCTATAGTCAGGTACTCACTCGGTCCTGCTAGCATAGCTTCCCGGTCCGGTTGTGCATCGCACTTGGACTCTCAATGGTCTCCGATCATTCGGCGTACCCCTTTCCAGAATAATGACATCTTCCAACTTGGAAATCTGCCCAATTCTGAACCTTCGCTATTTCTTTGAATTCGTCTCCTCACCTTGGAAATGCCCTCAGGCAGTCCAAAAGCTTATCCCGTAGGAAAGACACTCAACTGATGCGTGGCACGCATCCTTGGCAAGATCTTCGTTGCGATCATGCCCAATGTTTATAGTCCACGGATCCCACTCTTTGTAATATGGTTGCTCGACCTGGAAAACATTGCCTTTTCTTGACCATCCGACTCATCGTCATATCACCAAATTCAATAGAAACCCAGACTCTCGAAAGAAAGTGGAATCACCCATTTCTTTCTTCGACCAGCAGTATCGGATTCTCGATCTCTGGTGGCATATGAACATTAATCTCTGCTTTGACATGATCTCCGCACTGACATCCAAAATGCGCTTGACATCTCCACTCTCGCCTTGACATTGTGTCATGGCATAGTATAGCCTTAATCAGCTCCGATACCACATGTCACGGGCTCTCTTTCTTATGCTCGTCAGCGGCACCGAATTTCCTGTACGACGCCTACAGTTCCCCTCACTGCAGGCCAGCCTATCTCCTTTCCCACATTTTCAAGCACGAACCTGTGCCTGTGGTGAAGCCTACCTGGAAAGCATGCTCCATTTGTGTCGCCCGTAAGATGTCTAGGCTCTTGGCCTCGACATGTCATGGCGCTTATCGTCTTAGGATCATAATCCATGCGCGCCCTGGGGATTGGCTAATGACATGTCTTGTCCTTCGCCTAAGACTAAGCATCGCTTTCGCGTGCACAACCCTATCCTTAAGCTTGACACTCGCCTTGTGCATCCGTACCAAGTTTGTGCCTTGCCCGAGTAAGGAAATCTTTAGTCCTTGGCCATTGTAAGACCTTCCCATGTTGGACCTAGTTTCCCCGCATTGAGCTCCCGGGTATTTTGGGTTACTTTCCTCAGAACCAAATCTCCTACTTTGAAATAACGGAGGTTGGCTCTTTGATTATAATATTGTTTCATATTCTGCTTTTGAGCTGCCATTCTTACATGCGCCAAGTCCCTGCGTTCCTCGAGCAGTTCCAAGTTGATTAACATTGCTTCGTTGTTCGATTCTTCCTCTGCCCGAAAATATCTCAAAGTGGGTTCTCCCACTTCTACCGGAATTAGGGCTTCAGCACCGTACAGAAGGAAAAAAGGAGTTTCTACTTTGATCGATTTGGCTGTTATTCGGTAGGCCCATACAACTCTGAGTAATTCTTCGGGCCATTTGCCTTTTGCTGCTTACAACCTTTTCTTGAGGTTTTGAATAATCGCTTTATTTGTTGACTCCGCTTGACCGTTTGCGCTCGGATGAAAAGGAGAAGATGTGATCCTCTTTATCTTCAAATCTTCGAGGAACTTTGTAACTTTTGCACCGATAAACTGTGGCCCATTGTCGCATAATATATCTTTTGGTATTCCGAACCTGCAAATTATATTTTCCCACAGGAAATCCACTACTTTATGTTCTCCGATCTTTTGATAAGGACCTGTTTCCACCTATTTAGAAAAATAATCAGTCAGAATTAAAAGAAGCCTTACCTTTTCGGGAGCCGGTGGCAGCGGTCCAACGATGTCCATCCCCCATTTCATGAACGACCATGTGGACATAGCCGAATATAAGGGTTCTGCCGGTTGGTGTACTAGTGGTGTGTAGCATTGGCACTTATCATATTTTCGTATGAAGTCTTTGGAGTCTTGTTCCATACGAAGCCAGTAATATCCTGTCCATACCAACTTCAGCAACAAAGAATCTGCGCCTGAGTGATTTCCGCATATCCCTTCGTGGACTTCTCTCATGACATAATTAGCTTTTGACGCTCCTAAGCACCGGGATAGGGGGCCTTGGAAGGATTTTCTATACAATTGGCCTCTCTTGAAGCTATAACGTGCAACTCTGGCGTGTAACGTCCGTGATGCTTTAGGGTCTTCTGGCAACTTCCCGTGCTCAAGATAGTCGATTATTTCATTTCTCCAGTCCCAGACCAGACTAGTCGAATTTACCTCATAGTAACCATCCGTATCCAGGACTGAGTTCATCAGTTACACTACCGTCTCGGACTCCGATCCCTTTATTTCGATCGATGATCCTAAGTTTTCTAATGCATCCGCTTCTGCGCTATCCTCCCTTAGGATATGAGTAATTGACCATTCCCGGAATCATTCCAAAAAAGCCTGGACCTTTACTATGTATTGTTGCATACATTCTTCTTTGGTATCAAAGATCTTGTAGACCCGATTTACCACCAGCTGCGAGTCATATTTGATTTCGATAATCATAGAATCAAGTCCCCGAGCTAATTCGAGCCCTACAATCAAAGCTTTGTACTCTGCTTCACTGTTATTTAAAGGGATCATTCTGATGGCTTGCCTTAAGGTTTCCCCCAAAGGTGTGAGTAAGACTATTCTGAGTCCGAACCCTTTTACGTTGGAAGATCCATCCGTAAATAAGTTCCAAATCCCTGATGTCGATTCCGACACCATTACTGCCTCCTTGATTTCCAGAGGCAGTAGTGCCGGACTGAAATCGGTCACAAAATCAGCCAAGACTTGTGACTTAATTGCACTCCTTGGTTTATAATCTATGTCGCACTCACTCATTTTGACGATCCATTTGGCCAATCTGCCTGAGAGATCGGGTTTATGGAGGATGTTCCGCAAAGGCAAAGTAGTCACCACAGCTATCGGGTGGCATTGAAAGTAGGGCCTCAGCTTCCGAGCAACGACTACGAGAGCTAAGGCCAGTTTTTCCAAATGTGGGTAGCACATTTCTGCCCCCGTTAAAATTTTGCTAATGTAATAAATGGGAAATTGTGTACCTTCGTCCTCCCAGACTCAAACTGCAGTTACCGCAACTTCTGAAACTGCGAGGTAGACTAGCAATGTTTTACCTTCTTTTGGTTTTGAGAGCAATGGAGGGCTTGATAAGTACTTCTTCAGGTCCCACATAGCCTACTGGCACTCCAGTGTCCATTCGAAATTATTTTTCTTTTTGAGTAGTGTGAAGAAGCGATGACATTTTTTCGACGACCAGGAAATGAACCTGCTCAAAGATGCTAATCTTCCTGTGAGCCTTTGGACTTCTTATACATTTGACAATTCATCCGGGATATCCTCTATGGACTTGATTTTGTCGGGGTTAACCTCAATCCCCCTTAGTAAGACCATAAATCCCAGAAACTTACCAGAACTGACCCTAAACACGCACTTCTCGGGATTAAGTTTCATGTTATGCCTCATCAGGATGTCGAATGTTTCTTGAAAATACTTAAGGTGGTTACCTGCATTCAAACACTTAACGAGCATATAGTCTATATAAACTTTCATAGTCTTTCCTATTTGTTTTTCAAACATCTTATTTACGAGTCGTTGATAAGTGGTTGCGGCATTTTCCAACATGAAGAGCATCACATTGTAACAATATGTACTGAAATTCATTATAAATGAAGTCTTTTCCTGATCTTCTGGGTTCATCTTATTTTGGTTGTACCCGGAATAAGCGTCGAGGAAACTCATTAACTCGTTCCCGGCCGTGGCATCAATCATTTGATCGATATTTGGCAGTGGGAATGAGTCTTTCGGGCACGCCTTATTAAGGTCTTTATAGTCTACACACATGTGAAATTTACTGTTCTTCTTTGAAACTACTACTACAATGGCTAGCCAGTCGGGATATCTTACCTCTCGGATCAAACCGATATTAAGCAAGCGGGTTACCTCTTCTTTGACAAATTTATTCCTAGCCTTGGCAATATGGCATTTCTTTTGTCTTACCGGAGGTACGTTGGGATCCAAACTCAGCTTGTGCATGGCTACTTCCGTCGGGATACCTGTCATACCCTCGTGCGACCGTGCAAAACAATCGACATTAAATTTAAGGAATTCAATAAAACCAGACCTGAGCTTCGGGTGCAGTCCTGTCCCCAAATGGAATTTTCTTTCTAGGAATTCATCGAACAATGCAACTTGATCCATTTACTCTGTCATAGACTTCGTTGCGTCCGTCTCTTCTGGAACTTGGAAATATCTCGGCACCTGATAATGTTTTGACGACTCTGCTCCCGAGCTATAGGAAATCGAAATTGCATTCATCTCTTTTGTTGCCGGTTGATTACCTCTTATCTGCTTGATTCCTTCGAGCGTTGGAAACTTCAGCAATTGGTGATATGTTGAGGGTACAGCTTTCATCTCGTGTAACCATGGCCTTCCCAGGATGATATTATATCCCATGTCGCCATCTACCACTTTACAGAGAGTTGTTTTCATTACTCCTTCAGTGTTCGAGAGCAGCAAAATCTCTCCCCGGGTCGTAACGCTTGCAAGGTTGAATCCAGGGAGGAGCTTTGTTGCCGGAATAATGCTTTCGGTGAGTTTCGCTTGCTCCAATGCTCTCCATTTTATGATATTAGCCAAACTTCCTGGATCCACTAGAACACACTTAATCTTAAAATCCAACACATTTAAAGAAATTACCAGTGCATCGCCGTGTGGTAACAACAATCTGTCTGCGTCCTCCTCCGTGAAAGTGATATCGTCTTCCCGGAGTCTTTTACTATGAGTTATTGATACTTTCGTCTTCTTCGCTACCGAAAAGGTGACCCCGTAAATCTCATTCCATCTAAAGATCATATTGATCATTTGGTGTAGGGGTTCTTCTCCTGTTTTTGAAGGTTACGCGTTATCTTTGTTACGACCATAATTATTCTTAGCTCGGTCACTCAAGAATTCTCTGAGGTGACCATTCTTCAATAGTGTTTCCACCTCTTCCCGGAAGTGTCGGCAGTCCCCGGTTCGGTGGCCATTCTTCCCATGGTATTCACAGCATAAGTTGGGATCCCTCTGGCTGGAATCAGATCTTATAGGTCTCGGTAATTATGCCTCTTTAATATTTCTCATGGCTGACACCAACTCCACTATATTGACATTGAAGTTATATTCCGATAACTTGGGATAAAAAGGATCCCGAGACCCTGACGTCTCTTTATCCTGAAGTAATCTATTGTTTCGACCACGATCGGTCCCTCTGTCAATGGTGAACTTGTTTGCTGCCCGGAAGTTCCTACCATGGCCTTCGGTCCTCTCGTAATGCAAAAACCGGCCCCTCGAAGTCCGTTTGTCCTCGTCGTAGTCATCTTTTGATTTTTCTCTACTCTTCTCCCGTCCCTTGGCCTATGATGTAGAACCGACCTGGTCATCTTCGATCATTATCTTTGACTCATACCAGTTGTGAACATCTGCCCAAGTAGTTACTTGCAACTCAAGCAGACTCTCCTTTAGCTTCCTAGAAGCGTCTAAACTTCTAGGATTGAATCCTTTTGTGAATGCTTCAGCTGCCCATTCATCCGGGACAGCCGGGAGCAACATTCTTTCTTTCTGGAATCGAGTAATAAACTCTCGTAATAAATCGGATTCTCTCTGTGTGATTCTGAATATGTAGACTTTCAGGGCTTGTACTTTTCTGGCCCCGGCATGAGCCTTGATGAAAGAATCCACGAGCATCTCAAAGTAATCTATGAAATGCTCGGGTAATAATGAATACCACGTTAGAGTTTCTCTAAATTTCTTTAACAAAACAGATTCAATTTCGTGAGGAGCTAAATCATTTCCTTTTACCGTCATTGTGTAGGTGGTAATATGCTCATGTGGGTCTGAAGTCCCGTCATACTTTGGCATTTCAAGCATTTTGAACCACTTTGGGATTAGTTGTGGTGTCGCACTCGGCTTGTGTGGCAATTGAGTATACTTCTATGAGTCCAGGCCTTTCAATACTGGTGGTGTGCCCTGGATGTGGTCCATACGAGCGTTTACTTCCCTCATAAACCGTAAAAGTTCATTCTTGAATGAGTCGTTCTTGTTGTTGAGACCAGGCCCATTCCCCCCAGCCCCGTCGGAGCCAACTTTACCCCCGAGAGTGTTGTTGTCGACTTTCTGCGTTGTTTGGTTTGCGGGAATACCGTGAGGAATTGGATCTCGTATGTTTGCATTATTAGAAGCCCCCGATAGTGACTTCTTCAGCTCTTTCATAACCTTATATTACCGCTTGATATGGCCTAGAATGATCGCATGTTGATCTTGAAGGACCCTCACCGCATCCATGACATGCTTCTCATCAGCATCATCAGGAGTTGTCTCCCGAACCTGTCGAGGGTTGTGCCTGTCATGCACCGGCATGGCGTCATTTCCCTCATTGCGGGTGTCACTGATTGAATCCTCGAAATGAGGCTAATCCCCTCGAATTTCAGTATTCTACGTGTTGTTAACGGTGTTATCTACCATTTTATGTATTTTTTTCTAAGACAAAATAAACAAATCACATTAGTCAAAAAGGCAAGGATCAATTTAATTTCACAACTGTCTAGGCCCCACGGTGGGTGCCAAACTATTTAACTGCAAAATGGTACAGTTGAATTTATACGTGGTTTCTAGACAAGTGAACTAATTTAATCCTGAAATAATGCAATAATTGAAGAAATATACAATACTTAGCCTTGAAATGTAGATGAAATAGCAGAGATGACACTTCCGGGAACAAGGATTCATGGCACAGTAATGATGAGACAAAAAAGCGGAAAAGTAAGATTGTATTAAGCTTTGTATAGAATGTAGTAAGTTTAGCCAGAAAATTTATGTCCTTCACAATGATAACTGGGCTCACTATTTATAGTTGTGTCTAGGGAAGGAGGTCCTAGGATCGTGCCCTCCTTTAATGTCAATTATGAGGGTCATTGAAGAAGATGTAACGGTGAATATAAATGTCAAATTCTCTGTAACGGGTCATCG
Source organism: Nicotiana otophora (assembly GCA_000715115.1). Lineage (NCBI taxonomy): Eukaryota > Viridiplantae > Streptophyta > Magnoliopsida > Solanales > Solanaceae > Nicotiana > Nicotiana otophora. The sequence continues at coordinate 95,635 of AWOL01S0024781.1, read as the reverse complement.
CTCTTAATGCTGAAGAATATTCATTATTAAATATTACCGGACGCAGAGCATTTAATACACCTTTATGAACATTATCCCTTCCGCTGACAAGCGGAATGGATGCGTTCGGTCTTCGGCCATCCCTGTCTAGGGTTCCACGTGTCTTTTCTTTAAATGATCACGTGTCATATCATATTTCACCCTATATAGCTATACTATGTAATGTGAAGGTAGTATGTTTGCAAGCACACATATTTTAATTTTCCTAAAAATCCTCACTATTTTTTGCCAACTAATTACAACTAGGGACCATATTGCCTTTTCGAGTATAAATCTAAACTCATTTTCCCTTTCCCTCTTCTCTTCTCTGTTTGTCTCTTTCCCGTTAATGACCTCAATTTCTCTTATTTCTCTTCTACTTTTTGTTTACTTTGTAAGATTCAACTAACAACAAAGGTTTACTTCCATTGTATTTATGGGCCTTTGCCCAAAGACCATATGTCCTTTCTTTTACTTCTCCTGGGTTTCTTACTCTCAAACTAATTCTTATCAATTATTATCACACAAGAATGGACCCTTATAACCGATCGCCTCATTTATGAAGTTTTTTCACAATTAACCAATCGGCATATTTCACCGGAGAAAATGAACGAGCCCAAAGAAAGATATTGGGAATGCCTTACCCTACAATAACAAACATTAAGCACCATACGGGAGAGACAACAGCCATGGAAGAACACCACTAATTGATGGAGGGTAATCTCTGGCGGATTGGAATTGGATCCAGATAGGGGAGAGAGAGCATCCTCTATCTGGATCCAATTCCAAGCCACCAGAGATTACCCGCCATCAATCAGTGAGGTTCACCACCATGAGGCAGTCAAGCCTAGCACTTGACTCCAGCCTTCCAATACTTAGAATAATTTTTACGATACTGGCTTTGTGCCTTTGGATTTGCTTCTTACTTTTTGATTTATAATGCAAATTTATAGTTTTGATTCTAGAGTTTGATAACATAATGTATTGACAAATTTATTTCTTTTGACGGGTTTAGAAAACACACATTTTTAACAGTACAAGTGATTCGACAATAGGAGTTTCAAGAAGTCGCTATCCATATGGTGATACTGGATGTTTTATTAATGGAGATACAGTTGTAGGAACTACTACAATTTCAATTGAATAACTTAGAAAAGAGAATGTTATTTATATTAGCGATGGTGATTTGCAAAAAAGAGAAGTGTTTAATAGTGATGATGAGGCTTACAATTACTATATGCATTTTGGGGCTTAATGTTGCTGGACTCTCCTCCTCTCCCAGGGATCGCTTTGCTCTATGCCCAAAGCTTCAACGCAATCACTTGGATATAGGGATTTGACCTACCAATTGCATGCTCGGGTGCGACAATGGTATACCATGCCTGCTACCTCCTCCTAATAATACGTGTTTATCAATCACCCACTTACTACAAGAATGTATCGTGATGAGAATTAAAGAAATCTTGTGAATGTCCAGTTCTCCTGTATTCTTCTGGTCCTTAATAGAACTCAAAATTAGGTTTCTTCTATATATAAATTATATCTTTATCTTCCTCAGAGATTGAATTGAAAGGTGATTGAATGTGATAAAAGGTTATATGCTTAACACATGCAAGTCGAATATAGTATAAATGCTTTCTCTTATAAAGGCAGGGGTGGGATTCCATTGCGGCATTAATTAAGGAATTAGAGGAAATCAAGGCGCATCTATTTCATCATCTTAGTATCTTTTCGTGCAAAGAGGTAGAAAAGATTCTTCCCTTCTACCCTCGAGTAGTGGATAATGTATCATTGATAGCGGTGTTATTGATCACTACTCTGGTATGAGTACCATTTTCTCTTCATTAACCCATTAACATCGTTGGGTAAGCTAAATCATGTTGATGGCTCTACTACTCCCATTGTTGGGAGTGGTACTGTGAAAGAAAACCATCTCGTCCTTACCGTTAAATTCACTTTATATGTTCCGTCTTTTACTCTATTGTATGTGAGCTCCTTAACAAAAAAAAAGCCTGAACTCCAGTATAACTTTCATCTTTGATCGGTGTCTTTTTCAGGACCTAAAGACGGGGGGATCCTTGGGAGTGGACGTGAGGACAAGGGGATCTACAAAACATCCTTGAAACTTCTAGTCTTATATCCTCCACACAGGCCTTGAATGCTTTTTCTTATAATGAAGTCATGTTATGGCATCATAGAATAAGGCATCTTCATGTGTCAAAGATGGTCTTAGTTCCTAGTTTATCTGAACCAGGTGTGTCTGAGCAGTAGTCTTATGTATATAAGAGGGCTAAGCATATTCTAAAGTAATATTTCTATAGTGAGAGTCATTTTATTGAGTATTGAGATTTTGATGATTAACAAAGTTTGTTCAAATGCAAATGTTCGAAGAACCAGGTTCTCAACGTAGCTGCTTAACTGCTCTAAGAACCAACTCCTCGGGTTAAAGGACTAGCTCCTTATGGTTGATTATTGAACTTCTTTTCAAGACAGTAACTTTTTTTCAAAGTTACCCATATCCGAGTTTGGTGGAAGAAGGTTGTTACACATGGTAAGGGTTGTTTCCCAATAAGATACGAACAAATAAGTGAGAGACAAGAGTCCCAAGACTTGTAGAGTCCTTAGAACAGTAGGAGTCCAATCAAACGAGAAGCTGACTACACATAGGACTCCTAGAAGATCTTGGAGTCCAGGCATTTAAATACTATCCATCTGGACTGCTGAGATATTATTTTGCATATCAACTGATGAACTACATTTTACACACTCTAGACGAGTACCAGTGTTGTGTTCTTCTTGAGTCAGTCAGTGAATGTATTTTAGGAAATACAGTTGTAGTCAAAGTGTCACAACCAATTGGTGAGTTGGAGTGAGTGTTTGCTTTACAGGTTAGAGTAACTTGTAAATCAAATAATTGTAGTAGGAGTACTGGAGAGTATTGAGTTACAGTCTTGTAATCGATACATTTTGGATCATTGTTCTAGTGCAGTTGAAGTTGAAAATCCTACGTAGTAGATTGAGGTGTTTGCACCTTTGAGCCAGGTAATTTTCCACGTAAAATTGATGTCTTTTACTTTACTGCTTATTCTACTTCACGGAGTATGGTAAAGAACCAAGTTCTTTACTAATTCATAAGGGCACTCAAATTAATAATTGGTATCAAAGCAGGTTCTCTCACACACAACGCTAACACCTAGAGATATCTTGGAAGCAAAATGAGTGCTCCAGCCGGAATTAATGAAGGACAATCAACTACCAGATCACTCATGTTCAATGGAAAATATTATAGTTGGTGGAAAGCGAGGATGGAAGATTTTCTGATAGATGAATACTATGAACTATGACCATAGTGAACCAAGGTCCATTAACTCCTACTAAACAAAATGCGCAAAATGAAACAGTTCCTAAGGAACCCTCCGAATTTGTGGCAGCAGATTTCAGAATGATGGAGAAGAATAAAAAGGCTAAGAAAATCCTTATTTGTGGACTTGGTCCTGATTAGTATAACAAAGTATTTGCTTGCTCCAATGCAAAGGAGATCTTGGATGCACTCCAAACTGCTCATGAAGGAACAAACCCAGTAAAGAGATCAAGGATAGAATTACTTATGAGAAACTATGAGCTATTTTTCATGAAGGAGCCTGAGCCCATCCAGGAGATGATGGCTAGGTTTACCATAATAACTAATGAACTGAAGTCACTTGGAAAGGTGTTCACCTCAGAAGAACTGGCAGTGTCTAAGAGGGATAATGCCTTGGTACTTAAAGTGTCTAAGGAAGATGAATCTGACAGTGATGATCCTGACCTAACAATGTTTAATAAGTTTAAGAAATTCATGAAAACCTCCAAAAATGATCTAAGAGAGAGACCAGTGGTAAGCATAAGCAGATTGACAAAGCTAATTATGATGGGTGCTACAAGTGTAGCAAGCTATACCACATGGTCAAGAACTGCCCAATGTGGGAAATTGAGTGGAGGAAAGAACGAGCTGAAAAGGGAAAACAAGAAAAGAAGAGAGAACAAGGTCCCACGAAAGGCAAATTCCTAGGTAGAGGATTCACTGAAGCAATGAAGCATGCCTTTCTAGCAGCATATGAGGACAATGGAAGTGATAAAGGGGAAGAGAATGAGGATGAGTGTCACGCGCCAAACTCGGGGAGCGCGACCGACGCTCAACCGAGTAAACTCAGCTGAGCAAGCCCATTAGATTTCTTTCTACCCAAATTCATCACTGAATAAAAAGGAGATGCACTCCATTAATCAAACACTAAAAATATTTCATTAACAACTCCCATTTCATTTCGGTTGGTAGCTTCATTCATAATTTCCAAAATATTAAAAGTTTATAGATATAATGAAAAATATGTTTTCCAGATAACAACATTTCTAGTTTAATTCCCAATATCATACACAACCTGTCTACGGAGCCTCTAAGTACAACAAAAAAGTAGTATGGAAGTGCCGGCAACAAGGCCCCGGCTATACCTTAAAATACAATGTACGACTCAAATGACATTAGGCCCGGAATAGAGTAGGGCTCACCAAAACCTGCTGAATAGAGAGTGACTGCTAACGAGGACCAAAGTTGCACACTGATGAACCACCTGCATCCATTGAAGATGCAGCACCTCCGGCAAAAGGGACGTTAGTACATATGGAATAGTACTAGTATGTAAAGCTAACTGTCCACTTTCAAAATAGAATGCCAATATAAGAAAGGGAAAACTATAGAAACATTAAGTCACAATCAATGATATCCAAATGCAAAGTTAAAACATAATAATTTCCAAAATACGAACTTCATATACAATTTTGGTTGGGAGGTCATTAGCACCGATATATCACTGTTCATAATATCACCTTTTACAATACCAATATTCATAATACCAATACCACCGTACTTTTAGCACGGAGTCCGATCACGACCCGATCGGCTAGGCTATCTCATTAGAGACGTCAACCACAATCATTATCAATACCAATACCATTGTACTTTTAACACAGAGTCCGATCACGGCCTGATCGACTAGGCCATCTTATTTGAAGACATCAACCACAATCACAATCTCAATCACAATTTATGTACAAATATACCACCGTGAATCTAGCATGGAGTCCGATCACGACCCGATCGGTTAGGCTATCTTATTTGATGACATCTACCAAAATCACAATTTCAATTACAATTTCCAGCACAATCACCACTATGTGTACGGCATGTGTCCGATCACGACCCGATCGACTAGGCTGTCTTATTTGAGACATCATCCTTTTCTGTCATCAATCTCATCCCAAATAAGGGAAATAACATTGCCATATCAATCTCATCCCAAATAAGGGGAATAACTTTGTCATATCGATCTCATCCCAAATAAGGGGGAAAACATTTTTGATTTTCATATAAAGAAAACATAAATACATATTTCATTTACCTCGTGACCTTTCATATCGTATATAGCTTTATTGGAACTTTTAACCACTTACAACATCATTATTTCATTGGCTCTCTGGGTCATACATGTGATTCTTCTTTCATGGCACAATGGTTGTATTTCATATTCCACAATTTTATATCTTCCCTTTTATAGATCATCATCATAATTATCAAAAAATAGAATATTTTGGAAATCATAACTTTAAGTTCATTAGTAATGAAGGATTTAAACACAATGAATTTCTTTCCGAGAAATAGAGTAAAATAATTGGCAATCGAAGCACAAGTTAAAATCATACACAAGTAACACATCATTTATTCTTGAAGTACTTTACCCTAAAAAGGAAAATATACAATTTTCACTCACGAATATGTAAGAACGCAAAACACATTGAAAATACTCATAAAGCATAGCATTATCTAAAACAACCACATATGGGCATCACTTGAGTTCATAAGCTTTTAAGCAATTCTATTATCGAAGTCAATTTTGGAATAGTTGAATCAAAGTTCATTTCATAATCTTTCTCACATCATTTCATTTCATTAGAACCATTGGCTGCAAGTATAGCTTTCACTTATATCAATCATCACATTTCATACTTCTTTCACATCTTTTCATTCCATTGGCACCATTGGCCACAAGTATAACTTTCACTCTTGGCACGTTGGCCACATTTGATATCCCCAATTCGCTTATTTCACTTCCAACCATCTTTATAGGTTATCAACAGTAAGACATTTCCAATCAAGACTTTAGGTACACATATGAGCAATTAAGATTCTTAAGAATATTGAGATTCTCTCACACAATTTGGCATCATAGCCTTCATTTGAAACATGTCTCAAAGAAATAACATTTAAATACATATATCATTCTTCAACTCATTTTCATAGGATAACATAATGTGATAGAAGCAATCGAAACACGTTTTGAATACATAATTCTCGACACTTTGCTTATTTGGGGCAATCGAATTTATTGAGAAAAACTCGGAACACAGAATAAGGAACTTGAGCTAACAATACTTGGAACTTATGGGAAGATCGTGGAATTCATTTCTAAAAGAGTAGTTTAGCCAACATACCTCAATTGAGCTTCCTCAAACTCTAAAATATTCTGGAATTCTTATCAACTTCAATCTATAATAACAACATCCAATGGGATCAATATTAGTAACAAATTCCATAATTTAGGCCATTTAGGTATTTTATCAAACACCTAGTGGGCATGAATCTCTACATCTCTTAACCATAGAATTAGTTCATCCAACTATTACCATTTACCAACAATTTATCCCACTGTCATTGTTAAACAATTCATTACTTCCAACATCACATACATGACCATCCATCCACACCAAACCAACAAAATTCTATCAAATAATCACCTTTCAATCTCTACAATGGTTATGTATTTAAATTGGGACTTATGGCTTCCAATCACCATACCATGAGTTCCTATACTTAATTCATACTCATATTCCCATAATATATTCATACATGTAAGTCTAAGGGTGTAGGATTATCTTTTGGAAGAAATCTTGCAAAACCCTCCTTTGAGTTCTTGAAGAAATTTCTTCAAAAACCTATGTATTTTATGTGTAGATTTTATCAATACTAGTGTAGAAATGATGGAATTTCACACCACAATAATGTGGATTGCTTACCTTGAAGAAGAGGGGAGTTGGTGGTCTTGAGAGAGTGGAGAAGATCTCCAAAATTCGTCCAAATGAAATGGGAAAAATGAACCCCGAAATTGTAGTTATATGCCCAGATTTCTGGGTTTCGGATGCTGCCCCGGATGCTATGGCAGCACTTCACTGCCAGCCCTTCTTTCGGATGTGGCCTTGGATGCTTCGCATCCGCAGACTCCTCCGCCAGCCTTTGGTAATTTGGTCATAACGTCTTGTAAGAATGTCCAAATGACAAACGGTTTGTAGCGTTAGAAACTAGACGCGAAGACCTTTAATTTGAAAGTCCATCCATTATATAACTCCTTATATATATATGCTTGTCCAAAGTTTGGTCTTGTGCGTACTTATTTAGAACATTAGTCTATCATGCAATTCCCAACTTTACTTGGACTTAGGGCTCTCCTTAGACCCCACATAACTTATAATATTCCTCGTACACTTATTATCATATCCAATTGATATCCATCCTAGTAATAGTCCTCGTCTTCACACAAAATAATATAATTAACGCACATCGACTTTCTTAATAGCGCTTAAGTACTTCAAAATTTTTCGGGGTGTTATATTCTCCCCCACTTAAGAACATTCGTCCTTGAATGTTTCACAAGTCACTTCTAAGAATAGAGTTATCCTTCTACCTCCAACCATTATACATAGGCACTTATGACTACATCGATCTCATACTTCCTTTCCAAAATTTCAACTTACTTATGGCCCTTAAAATTTGGCTATCTTTACAAATTCATAAAAAGTTTGGCAGAGTTTCCCCTGTAACTGGGCCTATCCACCTGTCAGAGAATCACCAAAATCACCTTATCAACATATCCACAACTTCACAAAGTATCACAATGTATATCAACAATACTAATCTCAACATTACAGGCATTATATTATCAAGAGTGATATCTGGACATGAGCTACGAATATTTAAATCATAACACATAGAAAGTACATTTCAAATCACAACCACTTGTTATACAACCAAGCGAAAACATTTTCTTTCCACAACACTTTCAGCCTTCAAGGTGACCTTCTCAACTCACAGAATTTTTCATAACACATAAACGGAGGCAATCTCAACTCCCAATTTTATCTAACAAGGATGACAAATAGATACCCCTCATAAGCCAATTATCCATTAACTTCACATTCTCTAGCTTTCACCGGAACGATAGACAAAGGATTTATAACTACCTTAATAGACATAGATACATGATACACCGTGTACACGGAGGACAATAATAGGGAAAATATCATACTCATAGTTTGGCCTATTTCCTTCAAGATTTCATAAGTCCTAATGTGACTACACATACTTGACCTTCCTTAACAATTCACCCAACATATTCATAGCGAAAATCTTGAGAATAACCTGTTCACTTTCTTCAACTCTAAACCCCTATGCCGAACACCCAAACTAAACCTTTGGCAACCTCCAACAATTACTCTAGGATGTTCTTAGCTTGAATATGACCATAAAATTTCCTATCTAATATATTTGATCACGGGAAGACACTTCTTCTTTGACATGTGACATATGGGAGGCATAATCGAAAGGATAAAGACATTAGCGTCAATTATTATTAGAAGACTATGAGTCATAAAAAGGACAACAATAATTGTTTCATTCCATATGTGTCTTGTTCGGAATAATAAGCTTTAAGGAGAAATGGCCAAGTACGTGACACCAGTCGTCTCCTGGAGTGTAGGAAAAATCAGTTTAACTTGAAATGAGAATATTTTGGCACACCAAATATGATATGGGTTTCAAAATGCATGAAATTGCTTTACGCTCTTAACATTAACTGACACAAGGAATCTATGTCACAAGCCCATGGGGATGAAAAAACAATTTGAACACTTCTGCGATTATTATCATTCTGACAGCTTAACATTTCCTGATGGTTGATCCTATATGAGAGGACTAGAGATACAACAAACTTGTCTATCAAATCAATATGCTCATCATAAGGCTGCTTAACTTTCAACCTCACACAAGTGAAATCATGTAGCTAGGACATCTTAATGTTGGGATAAAATCATGTATTGGTTAGAGAGAATGAACACTTTGTTGTGAGCTAGACATGTTTTTGCCATAACAACTCTCAAGTTGCCATATCATGCCATTTCACGGGTAACTACAATACTAGGAACAAAGTGAGTTACTCACTGAGGCATGCTCTATGTGGACATGAAAGTCATATTGATATGGGCGAACAAAAATATCTTCTTGTGATGAATTTCGTAAAAATTTCAAATTTCCTAGAAACTTTATGCAGAGAAGTGACCCCTTTCAATTTACAGGTACACATATGATAGGTGTTAATATATGCTCTCATGTTACTAGACAGTGAAAAGGATTCATGCTAATATACACAAAATAGTAAAGTAATTGTTCCAACCATATGAGCCACATACGCCAGAGATAAAAAGAGTGGCTCAAGAAGGATCTCAACACTAGGCCGTTATACATTGGATTTGATACAACATAGGTAAACTTTATGACTGTGCATGCATAAATACAAGTGAGCAGATGTTATCCATTTGAATCAAAAGATTCGGTAAGAAATTCATCAAGTATAGTCCCTTGTTGAGAATTTAGGGAAGCAAGTGGGAAGTATTAGCCCAGGGTTATAACTCAATTCATGGAAATACTTATAGAGCTCAATTCCATACGAGGTTGTAAATAAGAGAATATGTGATAGAGTGGCTTCATGAATAATGAGTCTAGTTCAGAAAGTAAGTACATGCAATGTTTTGTGATTCAACATTTTGGTTAAGACCATATTTGTGTAGGCCTCTTTAATATAGATGTACATATACAACAAGGAGAATAATGCGGTGTTCATAATGACGTACTAAGGAGTGCCTTACTTGATGAATTTAGATTGACAGGGCAGTACCTTAATTGATGCCCCTTTATTTCACATCCAAAACATACATTAGTACCATAGTGACATACCCCCGAATGAAATCTCACACACTTCACACAACGAGAATGGGGTCCGCTAAACTGACTCGCCCCACTTACCTGATATTTTTACCTTTTTTGCATATATCATAAGCATTTTCCTTAGTATTTCTCCAAGCCTTCATGGCGGGAGTAACAATCTCTGCAACAGCTTGTTGTATGGACTTTTGGAATTGCCCAAATCTACTACCCCTAACACGCTTCTGAGCATACTCAGAACATGACACAAATTATTTTCGCCCATATATCAGGCAGACCGGGATGGGTGTATACAACCTAAGGGTATCTTTTCTTCTTGTGCCCTCTCTTTTCACAACCATAACATATTTCAAGAATCATCCAACATAAACCCGAGTGGCTATTATTTCATATCAAATATTTCGGCTTATTAGTATAAACAACCCTCTTTCGTTTCTTAGGTGATCTTACCACATGATCCGGTGGTACGATAACATTAATAGGGACAAATACACTTACCTTAGCAACTGGTTCTTTCATTCCCTCCCTACTGACACGAACCTGTGGGTTACTCGTATGGAAAATGAGACATGACGAGGAATTTAGCTTCCTATCTTGAGTTCTATCGCACGATCTGGAGTATCAAAGAAGTACGAAATTCCTAAATGTCCAAGTAGACTCCTCATTATAGATGTGGTCGACAACACACTGATAAGAAGGACTCTACTAGACACGGCTCCGAAACATCGTAGGACACTTTAAAACCTGACTCTGATACCAAGTTTGTCACACCCCAAACTCGGGGAGCGCGTCCGGCGCTCAACCGAGTAAACCTGGCTGAGCAAGCCCGTTAGATTTCTGAATAAAAAGGAGATGCACTCCATTAATCAAACACTAAAAATATTTCATTAACAACTCCCATTTTATTTCCGTTAGTAGGTTCATTCATAATTTCCAAAATATTACAAGTTTATAGATATAATGAAAAATATGTTTGCCAAATAGCAATATTTCTAGTTTAATTCCTAACATCATATACCACCCGCAACCTTTCTACGAAGCCTCTAAGTACAACAAAAGAGTAGTATGGAAGTATCGGCAACAAGACCCTGGCTATACCTGAAAACACAATGTACAACTCAAATGACATTAGGTCTGGAATAGAGTAAGGCTCACCAAAACCTGCTGAATAGAGAGTGACTGCTAACGAGGACCAAAGTTGTCCGCTGATGAACCACCTGCATCCACTGAAGATGCAGCACCCCCGGCAAATGGGACGTTAGTACATATAGAATAGTACTAGTATGTAAAGCTAACTGTCCACTTTCAAAATAGAATGCCAATATAAGAAAGGGAAAACTATAGAAACAGCAAGTCACAATCAGTGATATCCAAATGCCAAGTTAAAACATAATAATTTCCAAAATACGAACTTCATATACAATTTTGGTTGTGAGGTCATTAGCACCGATATATCACTGTTCATAATATCACCTTTTACAATACCAATATTCACAATACCAATACCACCGTACTTTTAGCACAGAGTCTGATCACGACCCAATCGGCTAGGCTATCTCATTAGAGACATCAACCACAATCACTATCAATACTAATACCACCGTATTTTTAACATGGAGTCCGATCACGACCCGATCGGCTAGACCATCTTATTTAAAGTCATCAACTACAATCATAACTTCTGTGTAAATATACCACCGTGAATCTTGCACAGAGTCCGATCACGACCCGGTCGGTTCGGTTGTCTTATTTGATGACATCAACCAAAATCACAATTTCATTTATAATTTCCAGCACAATCACCACCATGTGTGCGGCATGGTATCCGATCAAGGCCCGATCGTCTAGGCTATCTTATTTGAGACATCATCCTTTTCTATCATCAATCTCACCGCAAATAAGGGGAATAACTTTGTCATATCAATCTCATCCCAAATAAGGGGGAAAACATTTTTGATTTTCATACAAAGAAAATATAAATACAAATTTCATTTACCTCATGACCTTTCATATCGTATATGGCTTCATTGGTACTTTTAACCATTTACAACGTCATTATTTCATTGTCTCTCTGGGTCATACATGTGATTCTTATTTCATGGCACAATGGTCGTATTTCATATTCCACAATTTCATTTCTTCCCTTTCACAAGACTGATATGACCCCCTTCCACAAGTTGTTGTTTCACTTTGTCAATTCCTGCATTCTACAGAGGTCTAAAAAAAAGAATGAGGCTACCTTATTCGACATGGCTGTAATGGAACTTCTTGACACTGGTAGACCTATCAATCTCCCTAGCATGATGGTTCAGCATATGGAAAAGAGCTACAGACACTTCCAAGCCTAAGCATGTTATGCCTTATGGCTTCATGTTGACTGAGCTATTTGTCAAGCTCAACATTGTCTTGCTGGATCTTAAGTATGGAAATCATAATGATATTTTGGATGTTGTTACCCTCAAACGATGTGTCTATGAGGAGATCAAGGCTAGAGGACCAACATGATATACTATTCTACCTGGTAGCAGTAGGGCAACAAAGCTCACTAAAAGGTTGGAGTTGGCTGTTGCGGAGAATGCCAAGCTTCGAGAAGATAATGATGAGTTGAAAAAAAAAATCAGGCAGATTAGAGAAGAGCTCAGAAGGGATAGGGAAGTTCATGCCCAACAGATTGCCACCCTTGTGAAAGCATTGGCTCCCTCTACCTCTAACCTATGAACTTGTTCCTTCTCTAGTGTCCTTCGTTTCTTTTGTTATCCCAGTGATGCTTTAGTTTTTGTCTTTTTCTATTCTAGTCTGAGTAGGTTGCAACATATTTAGTTTATTTTGTTCTATTGGTTTAAGACAAGGCCCTGGGCTTAATTTGGCAATGCTAAATGACTTCTCTTATAATATTTTAATGCTTCGTACAGTGTTAGATCATCAACCTAGTCTGTTTTCTTTGATAATTCTTGAGCTTGTATTATAGCCTATATGGCCTTGAATCTTATATTAACTGTGCTTACTATGTCTAACATCTTTTGTTATTTTTCGATGATGCCAAAAGGGGGAAGATAAAATTGGGGGTATTGTATATATGTTGGTGTGAATATGTCTGCATGTGGTGTGATGTGCCTGTTGATCATGATTTGTTGTGATTACCTGGTTCTAGTATGTACAAAGTTTGTCAGCATCAAAAAGAGGGAATTTGTTGAGTATTGAGATTTTAATGATTAACAAAGTTTGTTCAGATGCAAATGTTCGAAGAACCAGGTCCTCAGCGTAGCTGTTTAACTGCTCTAAGAACCAGCTCCTCAGGGTAAAAGACCAGCTCCTTATAGTTGATGATTGAACGTCTTTGCAAGATAGTAACTTTATCTCAAAGTTACCCATGTCCGAGTTTGGTGGAAGAAGGTTGTTACACATGATAAGGGTTGTTGCCCAAGAAGAAACGAATAAATAGGTGAGAGGTAAGAGTCCCAAGACTTGTGGAGTCCTTAGAACAGTAGGAGTCATATCAAACGAGAAGCTGACTACGCATAGGACTTCTAGAAGATCTTGGAGTCCAGGAAATTAAATACTATCCATCTGGATTGCTGAGATATTATTTTTCACATCAACTGAAAAACTATATTTTACACACTCTAGACGAGTACCAGTGTTTTGTTCTTCTTGAGTCAGTCCAGTGAATGTGTTTTAGGAAATAGAGTTGTAATCAAAGTGTTATAAACAATTAGTGAATTGAAGTGAGTGTTTGCTTTACAGGTTAGTGTAACTTATGAATCAAATAGTTGTAGTAGGAGTACTGGAGAGTATTGAGTTATAGTCTTATAATCGATACATTTTGGCTCATTGTTCTAGTGGAGTTGAAGTTGAAAATCCTATGCAGTGGGTCGTAGTTTTTGTACTTTTGAGCCGAGTGATTGTCCACGTAAAATTGTTATCTTTTACTTTACTGCTTATTTTACTTCATGGGGTACGGTAAAGAATTAAGTTCTTTATTACTACCTCCGTTTTAGTTTATGTGAACCTATTTCTTTTTTGGTTTGTTCCAACAAGAATGACCCCTTTCTAAATTTGAAAACAATATTGCTTAAACTTACAATTCTATTCTTAATGAGAAGTTTTTATAACCACACAAATACTCTGAGTCCCTTTTTGAATTGTTTAGGACCACAAATTCCAAAAGTCTTCATTTTTTCTTAAACTCCGTGCCCAGTCAAACAGGTTCACATAAATTGGAACAGATGGACTAATTCATAAGGGCACTCAAATTAACACATTGTGGTGTACTATTTGAGTTAATTCACTCTGATGTATAGAGACCTCCCCATACTCTTTCTTTATTGAGTTATAATAATTTTGTAGCTTTTTTGATTCTTTCTCTCGTTTTACTACTGTTTATCCATCCATATCTAAGAATGATGTTAGTTTTATCAACAACAACAACAGCAACAACAACCCATTATAATCCCACTAGTGGGATCTGGGGAGGGTAGTGCGTACGCAGACCTTACCCCTACCCTGGGGTAGAGAGGCTGTTTCCAATAGACCCTCGGCATCCTTCCCTCCAAGAACTCCCCACCTTGCTCTTGGGGTGACTCGAACTCACAACCTCTTGGTTGGAAGTGGAGGGTGCTTACCATCAGAGCAACCCACCTT
>AWOL01S0024781.1:65708-80585 GCA_000715115.1 Nicotiana otophora | reverse complement strand
TATAATCCCACTAGTGGGGTCTGGGGAGGGTAGTGTGTACGCAGACCTTACCCCTACCCTGGGGTAGAGAGGCTGTTTCCAATAGACCCTCGGCATCCTTCCCTCCAAGAACTCCCCACCTTGCTCTTGGGGTGACTCGAACTCACAACCTCTTGGTTGGAAGTGAAGGGTGCTTACCATCAGAGCAACCCACCTTATCGAGCAACCCACCTTATCCTTCCTAAGAATGATGTTAGTTTTATCCTTGCTTTGTATCAAAAGACCGCTAAAACTCTTGTAGTAATAGTCCATGAACCTCTACAAATTGTGTTAAGAATAAGTTAGTCTTATGCAATTAAGCTTACGCCAGCTATGGTCAATTTTGACTATGTCAATATAAATGAATGCCACTGTTTTAAATGAAAAACCAAGATAAGTGGCATTGCTTGTCCTTGTTGCAGCCATTTTTTAAAAATTCGTCAAACATCTTTACTTCTGTCTTTTTCATTCTCTCTCTCTCTCCTGCATAGTGGCGTCGAAGTACTTTAAAGGGCGCGTATTGATATTTCTTTATTGAACAGTTAAGCCAACAGTTATATGGCTTTAGTCATAAAGATTTGTTAGGCCTCATGATGAAGATGAGCTGATTGAAGTCTAGAAAAGAAAACAATGGTATATATCTCCCTGCTCCCACAAACCTATAGGTCATAGTCATGTCTTATTCCTGGTCTATGAAATTAATAAAAGGAAAATAAAACATGATCACAGTTTACGTGACATTTTTTATATTTGGAGATATTTCAAAATAATTGACACATTACATCAAAAATATTATTTTATACAACTTTCTTAACTTAAAAAATATTTCAAATTCACTTGACTATTCAAATTTTAAATTTTGATATGATATTTTAATTTAATTTAACTACTCAAATTTTAAACCTTGATATGATATTTTCTGTATCAAACAAACATACTTTAATACCCCTCTATTCATTTTTGTTTCGTTATTGGTATGTTCCAAAGGAATGGCATTTTCTATATCTTAAGCCAATTTAATTTTAATTTCTTATTTTATCGTTAATGATATTCTCTTATAAACAGAAAAACCTATTTAATATTCAAAATCATAAGTTTAAAAAGTTATTCTTCTTTTCTTACACTCCATGGCAACAAACTAATGCCACATAAATTGAAATAAAGGGAACAATTTTTTAAACTAACTCCTCAATTATTGCTTTAATATATATTGTAAGTGAAATAATAGTGGGTTGCTCTAGTGGTGAGCACCTTCCGGAGAGGTTGTGAGATCGAGTCACCCCAAGAGCAAAGTGGAGAGTTCTTGGAGGGAGGGAGGCGAGGGTCTATCGGAAACAGCCTCTCTACCCCAGGGTAGGGATAAGGTCTGCGTACACACTACCCTCTCCACACCCCACTAGTGAGATTATACTGGATTGTTATTGTTGTAAGTGAAATAATAGTACTATATGAGTCAACTTAACATCTCAAACTCGTAAAAATAGCACAGGCTAGCCAGTTTTCGGACTGGTAATTCAAAATAGCCAGCATTTGCTAAGTCATTGAAAAATAGCCACTATTTTACTGTAACACGGATCGGTCCAGTATAATATACTGGAGATTTATGCACATGTGTATGAACTTTCCAGCATATTATGCTGGAACTCCAACACGCAAAAAGTTCCAGCATAATATACTGGAGATTGGAGTACCTGTGTATGAACTTCCAGCATATTATGCTGGATCGGTATATTATACTGAAACTCCAGTATATTATGCTGGAGTTATACTGGAACTCCAGTATATTATGTTGGAATATTTTTCGGATTTTGAATAGTATTTTCGTTCACATTTATCTTTACATGAAAAGTGGCTAAAATTCAATTACTTTTCAAATTGTAACTATTTTTCAATTACCACTTATAAATCTGGCTATTTTTGAATTTTACCCCTCAAACTCGTGACTGTTCAAAAAAAAGGAAGGGGTAGTATTTGTTTCTTTTTTCCTAATTAAGTGTATCATGCTGATTGCTGGGAAGTTTAGAAACACAAAATATTTATTTGCAAACTTCTTCATGATTTGTTTTTCGTAATGAATACATGAAAAATTCATTTAAAATGCATACTACGTGTAATATAATCTAAGTATCTATTTAATTCACAACTATTCTTCTCCCTCAATTATGAACTTGACACATTTTAACACTTGAAAAGTTTGAAAAATAGTATTTCAGTTAAAACATATTTACTAAAAGAGATAGTTATTGTTTTATATCTACTAATTATTTTTAAGTTGTACACCTTTTGTTCTTTAATCCGTAAATTATCATACTATATTATAAGTATGAATATCTTCTTACATTCTTTACTGGATTATAAAGTTTCTTACTTATTACTGATTGTTTGGATCTTTTATCTTCTACTGAAGTAATAATAATTTTCTTGCACAACTTTTCACATTCTTTAAAGTATTCTATAAAAGTGCAAAATAAGGTGTCTAAAAATTTTATATATAGTACAGTAAAATAAATTAAATGCATCAAAGAAAGATGTCTTTCTCTTCAAAAAATAATATTTTTAGTGGTTTTTTTCTCTACCAAACAACTCGTATTCTATCAAAAACTTTCTAATAGAGAACAAGAAGCGTAGATTAACAACAAGAGGATTATTTATAGTTTTCTCTTCTGACTTCTCATTTTTTTAAGTAAGTGTCACTTTATCGTTTTTATATAAAAGAATTTTAAATTCTTCTCCAAGTCGCTATGCCTTCTATTTCTACGTGGTTATACAGAGGTGGTCGTTTTATATTTCATATTATTTTTTCTTTGTTACTTTCAAACGAGTATTTATGGAACTGTACAAGTATTTTTTCCTGAGATATATCATCATCCATGTTAGAACTGGTAACGATAAATGGTGATATTCAAATTAAAGTTTACTGTGCAAGTATCTTCTTATTTATATAGACTCATATATGTTAGAACCGGTAATTACAGCAGATAAAGTTTGAAGTCTATTCTAACTTGAGGTCTTATTACTTCCACAATATTTACTTACAAATGGAAAAAGTCACAAGTATGTTAAGCTTATATGGAAAACTTTCAGGACTGTACAGAATACCTTTAAATTATCATCTTATACTCAAATAGGCTAATTATTCATCAAATTGAGCTTGTAATTTTTCCGTTTTATAATTTGTATTACTCATTATACAAATACTTTAATATATTATTTTAAACAAATCTGTGCAACGCACGTGTAGAGAAACTAATATTATAGAAATCCATACCATAGAAATTAAAGGGGTTTAAGTGTATATTGGCAACAAAACACTGAAAACAAAGTAGACATTCTATTAAGAAACAAGAGTAGCTAGCTAGTTACAGAAGGACACGTGATAGTGGTGCATAGGCAAGGGAAACAACATGTTATAGAAGCGACTACGTACTTAATTCACGATAGAAACTTGAATCCCTCTAGGAAGACATGAACCTTTGAAACCATCGTGTAAGCCAATCTCATCTTTACCCAAACAAAGCTTGATAATCACAATCTCTTTCTCTTTGAGTTTGTCCATGTCAACCATCTGCAAGCTCGTTTGAAAAATGTCTTTTAGCCATTCATCAAACAAGCTGTTGAGAAATGAACCACACCCCTCAAAAACCTTCTCCAACACCATTTCCTCCAAGCAGAAACTGTCTAGTATTTTACTCCCACAGACTTCCTCCAATGACCTTCTCATCTTGAACATGAACATCTCTCTCATTTGCTTTTCTTGAGATGAATCGCGGTTCAAGACAAGACGGTTCTTGATGTGGTCGAGAAAGCCAAGTGGTGGATTGTTGTTGTCGTTGTTGTGATGTTGATCATTAGCTGTGTCGCGAGTCAAGTCACTTGAAATGGGGCTAAAATCATCAGTTCTGGCTTCGTTTTCATCCTCCTCATCGACCTCGTCTGCTTTGATGTTGAGGTCAAGGGCGTTTGAGCTCAATTGCCTAGTGAATTCCTTCTTCATTTTCCCATTTCGAGCAGTAATTGAGGAGACATCTTCCATCACATCGTTTCTTGGACTCTTGGTCTTGTTAGGCAAAGAAAATTCCCACTCAGCTAATTTTCTCTTATGATCAATACATACTGATCCAGGATTCTCACTTACCAGCAGTTTCATCTGGATAACAGACTCTGTGTTTCCATCAGTGAGATTATCACTTGTCCTTGCTAAGATGAACAAATGGCTAGAGCTCCCATTTTCAAAGGCATCCACAAGAAATTTCAACAACTCTGAATCAGCAAAATCAACATCTTCCACCAGGACAACAAGCTTTTCATTATTCCTTAAGGACTTGTTGAGCAATTCAACGTGATGATTCGTATTTTCCCTCTTTCTCATGTTTATGCACAGGATCAAGTCAGCAGAACCAAATACAGATTTTGCTATAACTCGAGCCAATCTTTGTTTCCCGATTGAGTCATTCCCCTGAATCAGCAGCCAATTCTTGATTGTGCTGAAATCCATCGATGCATCCAAAATAGTATGCATGTTTTCCATTTGCCATGGCAAATTTTCTTGTAACATTTTGAGCATCTCTTCTCCCAAAGTACTCCCGGTGTTAGAAAGCTTTGAATTCCCCAGAGCAAGCGTGATTTTCACTTCTTTCCCTTCCCTGATTTTAAGAGAATCCAAATTTGGCTCAACTGATTGATTTTCTTTAGAGTTGCCGTTGCTGAAACTGAACTCGATATGGCACGATTGTTGTCTTCTAAATCTTGGCACAGTGCTGGCTCCCTGATTAGGCTTCAAACTTGGAGGATCACAAAATGAAATTGATTTGCACTCTGTGATTATGCTGTTCTGGTTAGGCCACCATGGGTACAGTGAATTGAAGGAGTAATTCTTCCCACTGCTGTTGTATTCATTGCACAAAACTGAACTTATTTGACTTTGATTAGTCTTTCCTTGATGAAGATTTTGGCACAAGCTGCTCCACTTTCTTTTCAACTCAGCCAAATCATCCTGAAAGTCCCCCATAAAAAGAAAAAAGAAAACAATAAGATATTGTATTCAAAGTAATTAAAAAAAGAACTAACACTACGTATTTTATTTTATTACGATTTAAAGAGTTCAACATGCTTCCATTAGAGCTCAATTTTTAAAATATTGTTAACTTTTTATTTATAAAATTATGATTTAAAACATATTTTAGGTAATTAGTTTCTATATACATAAAACTTTATTTGAAAAATCACTAAAGCAACATGTGAGTCAATGATATTAGTACAAAAATTAATATGCTTTAGTCCTCGTAGTCAGAATTCTGTCATTATTTCTTGTATTAAAGTGGAATTATTGTAGGCTAATTGTTAGGATCTGTACCTTCTTAGTGGTATCAATGTCATGTGGTTTGAGCCAATCAGGCAATGGGGATGGACCCTTGTCAGAATCCTTAGTGTCACATGTAATAGAATACAATGCACAAGTTTTCTGCTGGCCACAATTCAACCTAGCTTCTCTTTCATAATTGGAGCTGCATTCTGCACAACAGCTGAGTGCATCTTCTTCCTCCTTGCTAGGAACTGGCTTTTTCTCAAATATTTGTTGAGAGAATGGTATTCTTGGTTCATGACCACTGCAAAAACAGGAAAATATAGTTGTTTAATTAACACTTCAATTTTTCCAGCTATAAGAAGAAAGCAACTAATTTATCTAGAATTAAAACCACATAACTTGTATAGATTAATAATGTAAATAGATTTTTTTTCATTTCAAGTTTACCTAAATAGTAACTATGCGTAATTGGAATAAATAAGTGATTTTACTAAAATGAAAAAGAAAAGGAATGAATTAACTAAGTGCATGACAAAGTTGTGTAGTATTTGAATAATGGAGGACTCCATCATAAAAATTAGTGTCACTTCTTTAAGCTGCTTTACCATATGAAAAAGAAGTCAAAAAAGGAATATAATTCCCTTGAAACCTGAAAAAGGCTACCACCAAAACTACAAACATGCTTGGGACAAAAACCCATATACTGCAACATCACCTGCTAAACACTGAATAAAGGTACTAATTATTTATCGTTTTTTTGTATTTCTTTTCTTTCCTTTTTCCCTTTTCACCGTATGAGTTAAAAAATTGCAGCATATCCAGAAAAAAGAAGAGAAGAATGCAACAAATTCAAAAGATGTCCATTTAACATTTGTCTTCTTAGCATTGCTTTTTGGCAATAGCACGCTTCTAAGACCTGCTAGCTTTGTTCAGCGTTCAGACCATGAAAATTCAATAGAAAGAAAGAAAAAAAAGGACACAAAGCAAAACGCAGACCTTAACGTCTTAAGGACAAAGAAAGGACACTAAAAAGAGCTCCAAGAACGAACCAAATGTAGTGCATTCTCAAACTTGAAAAGTACACTGTATATTATACTCCTTCTTTATTTATATATATATATATATATATATATATATATATATATATGACATAGTTTTACTAGGCACGAATATTACAAAAAAAAAGGAAATGTTTTGGAAATTTGTAGTTTTTATAGGTCATAATGCTTGTGTTACTATATAAGATTTTTAAAACTCCTGGACTTAAATATGTCATCATATCAAAAAGCTTATAAATAATTTAAAGTTAATTATTTTTAAATATAAAAATACGCCGATTTTTTTTAAACAGATTAATAAGGAAATAGTATGAAACAAATTGAAGCTGAGAGAGTATAGTGTATGATTATCAAGGAAGAAGCATGTATGAAGAAAACAAAAAATTAAAAATAAAGGAAAATGCTAGCTCACCTTGTACAATTGAGACTAAAGCCAAGACCACCAGATGGAACAGAAATAGGTTGAAGAGACCATTGAATATCAAGAGGAGGTTGTTTCATTTGGCACTTGATATAAGTCTGATAATTTGCGGTAGCCACCAACCAAACCTTTGCATTTGAGCTGCTGTTGTTGTAGGAAGAAACTAGCCTTCCTATCTCAGCTACAAGATGATCAACTGGACTATAGTAATTAACAACAGTAGTAGAGTAATCTTTCTTAGACATTGATAATCCTCTTTGACCAGCAAGACTGTCAACTGTCCATTTCAAGTCACCTGTGTAGATAATGACTCCTCTTCTACTACTTCCTGTAAGAGATTCCACTTTCCTTTTCAGGTCTGAGATATTCAGCTCCACTTCCTCTCTTTTCATCAACATGAGTGGTGCTGCTGTGAACTGAAATTTTATAAAGTGTGATCCTTTCAGTTCCTCAGGTACATCTCCTCTCTCCACTTTCCCCATCAGTTCTGCAACAAGCCCTCCTGTGCTGGACGCGCTGTCACCAACTATCACTGCGTTCCTCCTCTTGTTGTTGTCACTCCTCAGCAACACATCAATAACCAACTTAATATCTACAGAAGCTGTATTAATTTGGTTGTACTTGTGAGGGGAAAAGAGAAGAGGGTTTTGGGAATTATTCCAAAAACTATTACTAGTAGGGTTCTCAGAATTAGGAGGAGAGCTAGGTGTAGAGTAAATCCCAGCAGGGCTACTATTGTAACACTGAAAGACTGAAGAAACAGAAGAAGCTGATTCCTCTATATTGCTTTTAATTGCAGTGCTAAAGAAACCAGCTTCTCTCATAACCCTACTAACACTAGGGTCATCTAAAATGGACAAAATGAGCTGCTCTAACTCAACCTTAATAGCCAAAAGAGGCTGCTGCTGCTGCTGTTGTTCTATGCAGCCTCTTCTCTGATGAGCTTGTGCTCTTTTGAGTGCAGCAATTAAAGCATTAGACAAACAAGGCTGGCCATGAAGAAGTGGACCAGGACTTGTTGGAAGCCTATTAAGTGCCACATTAAAACATAGCTCAAGAGCTCTACACTGAAGAGGATGATGATGATGATGAGAAGTGGCTATATGATTTGGTTGTGATTTGAGACAAGCCCTTCTAAGAAGACTGACTCTTGAGGTTAAGAGAATGGCAGCAACATGAAGAGGGGTGACTTGTGCATGGCCCCTTCTCCTGGCCAAGCTTAGAGAATGCTTCAAAACTGAAGCAGCCTCTGTGGTGAGGGTCTGTTGCACTGCACAATTAGATGCTCCTGTTCGCATAACTTAGCCCCAACACCCACCCCCCACACCCCCCCTGGTATTTCACACCGTAACCTATTTTGAGGACTGAAAATTCACTTTCTTTCTATATACCCCCTCTCCTGCTAACACCACCACCCCCTCTCCTAAAAACTTTCTTTTGTTTCCTCTCTCTCGCTCGCTCTTTGTTTCTTGTTACTTCTTCTTCTTGTTAAGAAGAAGTATATATGCTCACAATCTTGGAACTACTAGCTTTGAGCTTTGTTTCTTTTTTTTCTTTTCCTTTGAAGTGAGAAAGATAAGAGAAGGCTAAGAGGGTTTTAAAGAAGCCAAGACAGATCATATCTTGTTCCAGAGGTTTTAGCTTTTTTACTTTATTCCTTTATCTAAAGACAGTTTAGTTAGGAGTATTATTCTGCAAATGCACACACAAAATTTAAGTAAATATTTGAAAATTTCAGTCCTAAACATATTATGATATTTTTATGTCGATAAAATCATGTTATTAAGAATTTTTTTTTTTTAAAATTTATATTGATTGTAAATTAAAAAAATTCACTCTTTTTCAATAGATTAAAAAGGAAATTAAAATATCACATAAATGGAGTAGTTGGTAATTGTATTTTCTTATTTCTATTTTCAATCCTTAGACCAATTTCCTTTTTTGAAGTTCTACTTTTGCTACTTTTTCTTTCAACAGTTGTTAGTTCTAACCTTTATTACAGAATGGACTGTACTGTTTCTAAAGATAATTAGCATGAAAGGGTACTTTTGTTTAATCATTTTTTGCATGGGTATGGGGAACTGTGTCAAGTAATTCTATGCAGCAAGATACTTATGGCTATTTAATACTAATAAGCTACATTTATCAGAGAATTTGATATTCACAAGACGAAAAGCTGCAGAAATAGAAAACAAGGATTCGATCTCTATATATATGTGCATGCTTTCTCTCTACCAAGAATGATACTATAATAAATAAAATCTTCAAGATATACATGGGGTTTAATTTCACCTCGTAATTTAATGGAAACGGTAACTTTAGAAAAATATCTTGAAGTGGGAGCCTCCTTCAAACACTACTTATTCTTTGAGTTCTTTAATTAAGGAAAATCTTTCTTTTTTTTCTCCATGAGCCTTTGAAAGAGGAGAAAAATTAGAAAGAGAGAGAGAGACAGAAGGCCAGGCAGAAATTCAAATAAAGTAGCAAAGTTGAAAAGGTAGGAAACAAAGAGGAAGAGGAGGCAAAGGCAGAGTATGTGATGAGTGATAAAGGAGAAAGTGATGATTTTTTGCCTTTTTCATGTTTATCATTTGTTTCCTTGCATATAAATGAATAAAAGTGACTATCAATATTAGAAATATTTGTTTAAGGAAAAGACAGAGAGAGAAAGAGAGATGTCACGCCAATCCTCGTAGAGAGACAGCGTTTTATTCCCCAAGTACCCAAAAAGCAACCCTCTGTCTGCTATCCTACCTTAGCATTATTGCCCTCTTTTTCAGCCTCTGTCTCTCTCTCTATGTGCTTTGCATGACTGATGAGCCTCTCTTGTATTAATCCTTTTTATCTTCAACAACCCACTAAAAAGACCTCTTTTATTAATCAGAAGGACAATTAATACATATCTTTAACTGCGGGGACATCTTGTGATAGTATACTTATTTCTTTTGTTTTAGTGATAAGAACCTGTCTTTCAAAAAATACAAGAAAGTGTATAGGATAAAATCGGTTCACATTAAATACTTGAATGATAGAATGATACGTGAAATCGGGGACAGACAGAAGAGGAAGCAAGTAGAAACCAAGACCGAGGATAACAACTTCGTTTGGCATTGGGTAGACCCCGAAAGGGGATGTTGTTAACGAGGGCAAACGAATATTTGCTACCAGATGACATTCAATGAAGAATATTCCTTGGTATTGAATACATGCCCGTTACAGAGAATTTTGGCACTCATTACCTGTCGTTACATATTCATCAATGACATCCATTATTGTCATTTAAAAGGGGTTTGATCCTAGGACCTTGTTCCCTAGGTTTAACTATAAATAGTGACTTCAACAACTATTGTAACACACGAAAATTCTGACAAACTTACGCTATACATTTGTTTTACCCGAAAAACGGATATAGTTAAATTTGTACGTAGTTCTAAGGATACATGATATAGCTTGATACAAATCGTAAGGATAAATAGAAATATCAAATATGGATTACAGAGAATGCAAAATAAACAAGATTGGGAAGAAGATGATGGTTTAAACTAAGCAAAATGAATCAGTTAACAAAGCCTCCAAGAATAGTTCTTGAATATAGAAGAATGTGGTGCTTTAATTACAATGTAAACAAAAACTTGTCTCACAGAAATAATAATCATCCCCTTTATAGTAGATGGACTTTACTTTAGATATAATTAAAAATACATAGTGGGAGACTCATGATAAATTAGCTTTTCCATAATTCCTGTCAGAATTTTCTCCTCTAGTGGGATTTGCAACGGCTCTTGTCTGTACGCTCGATATTGACTCGAGTTTTCGGTCTCGACTCGAGCTCTCGATCTTGACTTGAGCTCGATTCTGACTCGGATCCTTGCATTGGTTCGGGGTCAGGGTTGGTCGGTCTTCTGAATCATAAGCTCGATAACTTTACTTTGCATCATACCTCGATTTGGATTCGAGCTTGATAATGATATCGAGCTCGAAGGTTGTTTATACCATCTTCGAAATCCATTTTGAAGTCTTACTCCGATCTATTATGTTTTGACCTCGACCGATCGTACGAAGGCCGAAATCTGTTTCGACCGTATACAGATAGTCCCCTCGTTTCTCGGAAAGGATGTAGTAAGAAATGATATGATTTTTCAACGGCTCGATCGGATTATAAGCTGACGTATACATTGGGTTCGACCATGACGTTCGTGATAGCTGTCCCGTCGATTTAGTCTTTCAAGGCATTTAATACTTGTCAGGCAGTGGTCGGCCACCGCTGATACTGAACCGCCATTGCTTTAATCTATAAATAGCCCTCCATTTTTATCATTTACCTCTTTTACATCTTCAATCTTCCAAATTACTTAAGTTCTTTTTCGTTCTCTCTGAGTTTATTCGTATATCTGTGATTCTTCTTTGCAAGATTCTTCTTCTAAACCACCAAATCTTTGTTACCCTTTTCAAATCCAAAATGGTGAAGACATAAAAAATCGTCCTCCAAAAAGACAAAGCTTATTCTTCCCAATCCGCCGCCGACAAAACACCGGTAGATCCACGGCCTAAGGAGTGCGTTCCAGCGGCGTGTATTCTTACCTCCGATTTCAAACTCGATAAAGGTTCGCTGGTCCCTAGCCGATGTGAGCCCGTATCAAGATATATTTGTTTGATAACCCGAGAGCACATCGAGCGGATAAAAAAGGATTGTAACTGGGAGAATAAAGAAGTGGTAGTGTCGTCTCCCGAAGAGGATATTACTACTCATGTGAGAGGGTTTTGAAGCATGTATACTTACCTTTTCATGTCGACCCCGTTATCATAGATTTTTGCCGCAAATACCTAATAACCCTAGGCCAGATACATCCTTCCTTTTGGCGGATCTTTATTTTGATCCGATATTTTGTGAGTAAAATCGAGGGAATGTCTTTCACCCTCGATCACCTTGTCCGATTATACCGTCCTCGCCTTTTTCGAGGAGGGTTAATAAAACTCCAACGTCGAGCTACCAAGGCTTTGTTCTCGAGTATAGACGAGGATAATGATCGAGGCTGGATGGGCAGATTCGTTCGAGTAAGGACTTCAGACCTGATTCTGATCGAAAAGATGCCTTTTCCCGAGGAGTGAAACATGAAGCGTAAGTGTAATTCTGTTGTTATCTCCTACTATTTTATCCTTTCATTTCCTTTACCAATATTCTCCTTTTATGATGCAGTGGTTCCCTGGATGCCCGGCACAGTGCCCGATCTCAAGAACTGGGTACGTGATCTGGTTTCGACCTCCTCCTATGCCGAACGCTCATGGCGCGACTTGTCTAAGGGCCGATGGGAGGCCAAAAATCACGGTAAGCACCTTTTCATATCTTTTGATAAAAATACTTTTCACAGACTTTAATAAAATTTTCCGTATGTAGGTATGGGCAAAGATGCAGTTTTGAGGCCCTCATCCGTCGAGGAAGAGGCTTCGGCCTCTGTCCCAAAGTCGGTGAAAGATAATAAGAGGAAAAGAGCCCCCGTCCTCGAAGATCAGAAACCGAAGAAAAGGACGGCTCGTAAGCCGAACAAGAATATCATTCCCTTGACCGTAGAATCGGTTCTGCGTCTGAGGGATGAAGAAGAAGAGAACGATGGGTCTGCGCTGGCGGCCCAAACGAAGAAGACCACCGATGTTCCACAGACAGCTGGATCGATGGTGGTTCATAAGGCTCCGCCTCAAACTGAGGATATATCGGAGAAAGATTCAGGCAGAGTCCCCGAGTTGTTGGAGATCGAAGACACTTCCCATCGAAGCAAACAGATGAGGGATATGTCTAAAGGGACTCTTCTCGAATCTTTTCGAACAGAAGAGAATGCCCCAGGTGATTCACTTGGGGCAGTAGCAATCGAAGACTCGCCCACCTTTCCTGCTTTTTCCGCAGGGGCGATTTGGGAGGCCCAAGCTTTGGGGGCCCTCGAATTAGATAGGCCTCATGATGGAGAGTGTCCTTTTCGTGACCTGTTTATCGGTGTCGAGGACACTACATGTACAAGTGACAGATCGGATCTTTTTCACGGAGTGCAGCACGCTTTGAATCAGGTAATCCTTAAATTATATGGCGTTACCTTTAAGTTTGCTTTTCCTTTCCAATTTCATTTCTTCTTTCTTTGCAGGCAGCGGCAGTTCATCGAGAATCATGTTCTCAGTCCCGAACCAAGCTGCGTCGATATGAGGCCGAGCTTCAACGGGTTATGGAGGAGAAGAACTCCCTAAAACTCCTCTTAGGCCAAAGTGGGGAAGAAATAAAAGACCTTTGAGCTGAGTTGGCCAAGGCTCACCAAGATCAGATCGATCTGTCCGAGCAGGTAATAATACTTTTAAAATCCTATGGGCTCGATACCGAAACAATGGCTAATTTTTCGGTCTTACAGCTGCAACAGAAAATTAAGATGATCAGAAAACTCCGTGAAGAAGTCGATGTGATAAAAGCGGAGTCTTTGGAGTGGAAAGAAGGAATGGACCGCTTTGCTGCAGAGAAAGAAACTGCTCGAGCCCAATTGTCATCGGCCGAAAAGCAACTCCAAAAAATAAAGGAGAAAAGCTTGGTCCAAACGAGAAGAATAGAGGAGCTCGAGGCTCGGTTGGCCTCAGAACTTGCAAAGGCCGAATCTGACGCCGAAAAGACAAAAGCCAATGCGGATGCACTCGTGGACGTCTATCGGGCCGATGCTGAAGCTCCCCAGGTCCAAGCAAGAGAGGCAACCGAGATCGCTGATACTCGAGCACATTGGGTCACTGAACTTGCTAAGTGCCGATCTCGGAGGGAGACCCTTGAGGAGATCCATGCTCGAGGTTTTGACCTCGCTGAAGAGATTAAAAGGGCCAAAGAACTCGAAGCCGAAGCTGAATCCTTGGTTTTTGATGACGATGATGATGATGGGAGTAAGAGCGGGTCCGAGAACGGGGGGTAGCTCGATAGAGAAGAGACCATTCCTGGAGATAACCAAGAAGCTTAGTCCGTAATTTTTATGTTGTAATCAATTATGTAAACGATTTTGTATATAATAATATCATTTTTTTGCCGACTTGCTTCTGTTCTATTTCCTGTTTTGTGAAGATTTTATTTACGTCTTATGAATATTTTTACAAGGATTTAGGCAACTTGATCAAATTTGGACTTTGTAGCCTTTGTAAACGAGTGAGTGCTTGCTCAAACTTGAAGTGATGTAGTCCTTAAGCTTAGTAGTCGAGTGAATGATCCGAACTTGAAGTAATGTAGCCCGTAGGCGTAATGGTCGAGTTCTTGCTCAAACTTGAGATAAAAGTAGCCTGTAGGCGTAATGGTTGAGTGAATGATTCTAACTCGAAGTAATGTAGCCCGTAGGCGTAATGATCGACTGAGTGCTTCGAACTCGAAGTAATGTAGCCCGTAGGCATAATGGTCGAGTGAGTGCTTGCTCGAACTCGAAATAAAAGTAGCCCGTAGGCGTAATGGTCGAGTGAATGATTCGAACTCGAAGTAATGTAGCCCGTAGGCGTAATAATCAAGTGAGTGCTTCGAACTCGAAGTAATGTAGCCCGTAGGCGTAATGGTCGAGTGAATGATTTGAACTCGAAGTAATATAGCCCGTAGGCATGATGGTTGAGTAAATGATTCGAACTCGAAGTAATATAGCCCATAGGTGTAATGGTCGATTGAGTGCTTGCTCAAACTCGAAATAAAAGTAGCCCGTAGGTGTAATGGTCGAGTGAATGATTCGAAATCGAAGTAATGTAGCCCGTAGGCGTAATGGTCGAGTGAGTGCTTGCTTGAACTCGAAATAAAAGTAGCCTGCATGCTTAGTAGTCGAGTGAATGATTCGAACTCGATCCTGTTTGCATAATAAATCTCGAAATAGAGGATTTTTGCTTGGATATAATATATCGGTATAGAAGAGAACTTTTCTTTGCAAGTCATTATACATGTGTTCATGTTTTGCGTCAGGGCTCGGGCCAACTATATGAGCATGGTTCGTTTTGACCATTTGGCTCTTACAACTTTTCCTATTGGAACCCTGTTGTTACAAAATATCTTTCTTGCCTCAGAACTTGATATATTTGAGGGCTAATACCCCCCC
>AWOL01S0024781.1:0-65433 GCA_000715115.1 Nicotiana otophora | reverse complement strand
AACTCGAAATAAAAGTAGCCCGTAGGCGTAATGGTCGAGTGAATGATTCGAACTCGAAGTAATGTAGCCCGTAGGCATAATAGTCGAGTGAGTGCTTGCTCGAACTCGAAATAAAAGTAGCCCATAGGCGTAATGGTTGAGGGAATGATTTGAACTCGAAGTAATGTAGCCCATAGGCATAGTGGTCGAGTGAGTACTTGCTCGAACTCGAAATAAAAGTAGCCCATAGGCGTAATGGTCGAGTGAATGATTCGAACTCGAAGTAATATAGCCCGTAGACATAATGGTTGAGTGAATGGTTCGAACTCGATCCCGTTTGCATAATAAATCTCGAAATATAGAAGTTTTTCTTGGATATAAGATATTGGTATAGAAGAGAACTTTTCTTTGCAAGTCATTATACATGTGTTCATGTTTTGCGTCAGGGCTCGGGCCAACTACATGAGCTAGTTCGTTTTGACCATTTGGCTCTTATAATTTTTTCGATTTAGAACCTGTTGTTACAAAATATCTTTCTTGCATCAGAACTTGAAATATTTGAGGGCTAATGCCCCCCCAGTATTCGAGGTTGATTATGAAGAAGCCTCGGATACTGTTGAATTGCCCTCAGGTAGCACATGGTTGTTGCCTTATTAAAAACCTCGCCAGGAAAACCCATTTGGGATAAAAGCCGATCTAAGGGGAAAAAGAGTGCAACGCGTACTTTAAAACCTGAGGTCTCGACGTCATTGATCGAACTCCTGCGATGGGTTAGCTTCGAATATGTATATATGGGCGAAAGGGAAAAGAGAATCATACCTTAACAATAATATCGTTTGAGGATGATATGTTCCAGTTGTTCGATAATGGCTTGCCATCCATCGTTCCGAGTTTATAAGATCTTTTTCCGACTATATCGAGGACCTGATAGGGTCCTTCCCAATTTAGGCCGAGCTTCCCTTCATTAGGATCTCGAGTATTGATGGTGACCTTCCTTAGGACTAAGTTCCCGATCCTAAAGTGGCTGAGGTTGGTTCTTCTATTGTAGTACCTCTCGATTCGTTGTTTTTGTGCAGCCATTCGAATGAGTGCCGCTTCTCGTTTTATGTCTAATAATTTGAGGCTAGTGTTCATTGCCTCATGGTTTGATTCCACCGATGCATGTCAAAACCTTGTGCTGGGTTCTTCGACTTCGACTGGAATTAAGGCTTCGGAGCCATACACTAAAGAAAACAGAGTTGCTCCTGTACTGGACTTCGATGTTGTTCGATATGCATATAGGACTTCGGGCAGAATTTTTTTCCATTTCCCTTTGGCTTCGTTCAACCTTTTCTTCAAGTTTTGGATGGATAGTCTTGTTTGTTGATTCGGCTTGTCCATTCCCACTGGGGTGATACAGTGTCGATAATATCCTTTTATTTTATGATCTTCGAGAAATTTTATTACTTTACTGCCGATAAATTGCTTACCATTGTCGCATGTTATTTCTGCGGGTATCCCGAATCGACACACGATGTGATCCCAGATGAAATCTATAACCTCTTTTTCTCTTACGTTCTCGAACGCCTGTGCTTCAACCCATTTAGACAAATAGTCAGTCATAAATAAAATAAATTTAGCTTTACCTGGGGCCGATGGTAGGGGGCGACGATATCCATCCCCCATTTCATGAATGGCCATGGGGATAGGACTTAATGAAGTTGTTCCCCGGGTTGATGGATCATCAGTGCAAACCTTTGACATTTATCGCATCTTCGAACAAACTCCTTAGTGTCCCTTTCCATGCTATCCCAGTAATATCCTGCTCTGATGATTTTGTGAATCAGTGATTCGGCACCGGAGTGGTTCCCACAAGTGCCTTCATGGACCTCTCGTAAAACATAATCGGTGTCTCTTGGTCCCAAGCATATTGCCAATGGTCCATCGAACGTCCTTCTGTACAATGTTCCATCTTCAGCCAACGTGAATTGAGCAGCTTTGGTTCGTAGGGCCCTTACTCTTTAGGGTTCGATGGGAGTTTTCCGTTTCCCAAATATTCAATATACTTATTTCTCCAATCCTAGGTTAAGCTTGTGGAGTTTATCTCGGCATGCCCCTCCTCGATAATGGACCTCGAGAGTTGAACGACAGTCCCCAAATCAATCTCACCTTCCTTGATCGATGACCCCAAATTTGCGAGTGCATTGGCCTCACCGTTTTGTTCTCGAGGCACATGCTGCAAAGTTCATTCCTTAAAATGGTGCAAAGTTACCTGTAACTTGTCCAAATACCTCTGCATTCTGCCTTCTTGAACCTCGAAGGTTTTGTTTACTTGGTTTACTACCAGTAAAGAGTCACATTTAGCTGCAATCATTTCTGCTCCCAGGCTTTTTGCCAGCTCGAGACCTGCAATCATAGCCTCGTGCTCGGCCTCATTGTTAGTTAACCTAGAAGTTTTGATAGACTGCCTAATAATGCCACCCGTGGGAGGTTTCAACATGATGCCAAGCCCGGACCCGTTCACATTCAAAGCACCATCTGTGAAGAAGGTCCAAACCCCCAATGATGTACCCAATTTTAACAAGAGTTCTTTTTCAACTTCGGGTACGAGGGCTGGCGTGAAATCGGCTACAAAGTCTACTAATATTTGAGACTTGATGGCCGTACGGGGTTGATATTTGATATCGTACCCGCTACGCTCGACGACCCATTTGGCCAATCGGCTCGATAGTTCGGGCTTGTGTAAAATATTACGAAGTGGGTAAGTTGTCAATAAGCATATGGGGTGACATTGAAAGTATGGTCTTAATTTCCTAGAAGCGCTTACCAGTGCAAGTGCTAATTTCTCTAAGTGTGGATATCTAGTCTCTGCTTCTCCTAAGGTCTGATTTATGTAATAAACAGGAAATTGTATACCTTGCTCTTCTCGAACTAGGACTCCACTTACTGCGATTTCCGATACGGCCAAGTATAAGTAAAGTCTTTCATCTGTCTTCGGAGTGTGAAGTAGTGGATGGCTCGACAGGTATTGCTTCAATTGTTCTAAAGCTTGTTGGCATTCCGGGGTCCAAGCGAAGTCGTTCTTCTTTTTGAGTAGAGAGAACAATCTGTGGCTTCGATCCGATGACCTCGAAATGAATCGGCCTAGGGCAACTATCCGTCCGGTTAGCTTTTGCACCGCTTTCACACTATCCACGATGGTGATGTCTTTGATGGCCTTGATTTTATCAGGGTTGATCTCGATTCCCTGATTTGATACCATGAAGCCAAGGAATTTGCCCGAGCCAACCCCGAAAGCACATTTCTCGGGGTTGAGCTTCATGTTGTATTTCCTTAAAGTCTCGAACGTCTCCTGGAAATGAGTTAAATGGTCCACTGCGCGCAGGGACTTGACTAGCATGTCATCAATATAAACTTCCATCGACTCACCTATTTGTTTTTCGAACATTTTATTCACTAGGCGTTGATAAGTAGCTCCTGTATTTTTTAGCCCGAAGGGTATTACATTATAACAATATGTTCCATACTTGGTGATAAACAAAGTTTTTTCTTGGTCCTCCGGGTTCATTCGAATTTGATTGTAGCTGGAATAGGCACATCGAAAAAAGTAAGGGTCTCGTGGTCGGTTGTGGCATCGATCATCCGATCGATGTTAGACAGTGGAAAAGAATCTTTGGGGCATGATTTGTTTAGATCTTTATAGTCTACACACATTCTGAGTTTGTTCCCTTTTTTTGGGACTACAACTACATTAGCTAACCATTCAGGATATTTTACTTCCTGAATCGACCCTATTTTGAGAAGTTTACTTACCCCGTCCTTCACGAATGCGTGCTTTAACTCAGACTGAGATCTTTTTTTTTGCTTCACCGGTCTGAACCTATCAGCCGGTACGTTGTTATCGATGGTGGGATTCCTGTCATGTCTACATGGGACCAAGCAAAACAATCTATGTTACCAATAAGAAATTGAATAATTTTTTTCTGAGTTCGGGGGTCAATCCCGTTCCCAGGTATACCTTTCTTTCTGGCAGATATTCGATAAATATAACCTATTCCAGCTCTTCGACCGTCGATTTGGTGGCGTCAGAATCCTCGGGGATGATAAAAGTTCGGGGAGTCAGGAAATCTTCCTCGTCATCTTCTATTTTATGCTTTAACGATTTGTTCGAGACTGGCGGTTGTGATTGCTATTTGGCCTCTCGTACATTTCTAATGCTCAATCTTTCTGGGGCTGATAATGTTGATATCAGTGTTATCTCATCGAGTGCAAACATTTCCTTCGCCGCATGCTGCTCCCCGTACACTATTTCACACCGTCCAACATTGGAAATTTTATTACTTGGTGGAGAGTTGAAGGTACTGCCCTCATGTTGTGGATCCAAGGCCTTCTGAGTAGGGCATTATATCTCATGTCGCCTTCGATTATGTGGAACTTTGTGTTTTGGATGGTTCCAGCCACGTTCACTGGTAGAATAATTTCCCCTTTAGTCATTTCGATGGCCATATTGAAGACGTTTAAGACTCGAGCTGCGGGAATGACTTGATTCTGCAGACCGAGCTGCTCCACGACCCTTGATTGGATGATAACCGCAGAACTACCTGGATCCACCAAAACACGCTTAACCTGAACTTTATTTAATAGGATAGAAATTACCAGAGCGTCGTTGTGGGGCTGATAGATGCCTTCTGCTTCTTCGTTTTCTAACGATAAAGTGCCTTCGGACACATAATCTCGGGTTCATTTTTCCCCTGCGGTCGATACCTTAGTGCGTTTGAGTGCGGGTCTCTATGGAGTGTCGACCCCGCCGATGATCATATGAATGATATGTTGAGGTTCCTCTTGTGTTTCCCTTTCTGTTAGAGTCCCTTTCTCTAAAGTGATTCTTGGCTTGATCACTGAGGAATTCTCGAATGTGGCCTTCACTGAATAGACGGGCTACCTCCTCCCTTAACTGTCTACAGTCCTCGGTCCTGTGGCCATGCGTACCATGATATTCGCACATAGAATTTGGGTTTCTTTGGGAAGGATCAGTTTGCATGGGTCTGGGCCACCTAGTATCTTTGATTCTTCCGATTGTCGATACAATATTCGATGCATCGACGCTGAAGTTATACTCCGATAACCGAGGTGCCTCTATAGGACCGGCATGTTTGTCAAAGCCATTCTTGCTCATTAGTCCCCGAGATTTCTATCTTCGATCATTCCTTCGATTGTTCCGGGCAGCATTGTGTGTCGAGCCATTATTCATTCGATCTATGACGTATGGTCGATATCGGTCTCTGTTTGACCTCGGTTCTCTATCGATGTCCCTCTGGTTTTTAATAGCCGATCTGTTTGGATGTGCAGATCCGGAAGGAGTTCCTAATTGGTCGTCTTCGACCCTGATCTTTGATTGATATCGATTGTGCACATCTGCCCAAGTTATTGCCGGGTACTCGATCAAATTTTGTTTTAGCCAATATGATTCCATCGAGCTTCGCTCGTTCAACCCTTGACTAAAAGCTTAGACGGCCCAATCATCTGTGACCGGTGACAATTCCATGTGTTCTATTTGAAATCGGGACACGAACTCCCTCAGCATTTCATTATCACTTTGAAAAGGTCTGATTTCCTCGTTGCAACCTTTATGGCACCGGCGTGTGCCTTTACAAATGAATCCGCTAACATGACAAATGAATCGATGGAATTTGGTGGCAGGTTATGATACCAAATCATTCCCCCTTCGAGAGGGTCTCTCCGAATGTTTTCAACAATACGGATTCGATTTCATCGTCTTTCAAATCGTTACCCTTGATGGCACACGTGTAAGAGGTGATGTGTTCATTGGGATCTGTTGTACCATTATATTTAGGGATTTCGGGCATAGGGAATCTTTTTTGGGATTGGTTTTGGGGTTGCACTCGAGGGAAAAGGCTTTTGTATGAATTTCTTGGAATCCAACCCTTTTATCATGGGCGGAGCCCCTGGGATTTGATCGACCTTGGAATTATATGTTTCTACTTTCTTATCGTTGGTTTTGATTCGCTTTGTGAGCTCCTCAACTATTTTAGTAATTTCGGGATTAGTCCCTGATTCTTGCTCGTTCGACCTTACTACGACTGGCTCCGTTCGATGGGCAATTTCTCGAGGTGGACTGGGTTCCAGTCTGCTTGGTAGCTGGGTTTGGCTCTGCAACTGAGCTATCGCTACCTGCTGGGTTTGCAATATTTCAAAGATCATATGCAAGCTGACTCTGTTCTCCTCCACGTTATGGGAGTCTCAAGCTGCAGATCGAGTACCGCCATGAATGCTATTTTCAGACTCGGAATGTTGGTTTGCCTTAAAGGCCACATGCGAGTTGACATCTAGCAGTACTTCGGCTCGAGCTTCAGGTACTTTAACTCGAGCTTCAATAACATCGATAGGCGGCCTTCCGGCCCTAGGCATCAAGTTATTGGTTTCGTCTTGAAGGCAGGCTTCGTTATCGGTAGGTAAAGCCATTAATCGAGGGTTTATCATTGCTAGTTCAAAGTCAGAGGCACCCCCAAAAGACGAGCGTAAACTGATGTGTGTTGCAGATTTATATCAAATAAATACTGTTATCCTTAGCCCCACGGTGGGCGCCAAACTGTTTTACCCCAAAAAACGGATATAGTTAAATTTGTACGTAGTTCTAAGGATACGTGATATAGCTTGATACAAATCATAAGGATGAATAAAAATATCAAATATGGATTAGAGAGAATGCAAAATAAATAAGATTGGGAAGAAGATGATGGTTTAAACTAGGAAAAATGAATCAGTTAACAAAGCCTCCAAGAATAGTTCTTAAATATAGAAGAATGTGGTGCTTTAATTACAATGTAAATAAAAACTTGCCTTACAGAAATAATAACTATCCCCTTTATAGTAGAGCGACCTTACTTTAGATATAATTAAAAATACATAGTGGGAGACCCATGATAAATTAATTTTTCCATAATTCCTGCCGGGATTCTCTCCTCTAGTGAGATTGCAATGGCTCTTGTCTGTAAGCTCGATATTGCCTCGAGTTTTCGGTCTCGACTTGAGCTCTCGATCTTGACTTGAGCTCGATTCTGACTCGGATCCTTGCATTGGTTCGGGGTCAGGTTTGGTCGGTCTTCTAAATCATAAGCTCGATAACTTTACTTTGCATCATAGCTCGATGTGGATTCGAGCTTGATAATGATATCGAGCTCGACATTGATCGGTCCATCGGGCTCGAAGGTTGTCTATACCATCTTCGGAATCCATTTTGAAGTCTTACTCCGATCTATTACGTTTTGACCTCGACCGATCATACAAAGGCCGAAATCTATTTCGACCGTATACAACATTATTCCAAGCTAAATAATACTTTATTTTCCATCTAACAATATTCTTATTCATGTCTTTGGAAGCCTTGCTCCCGGACCTTAGTTGACTGCTATTTTATCTCGATTTTAATGCTAAGTCTTGCATTTTATTTAATTTTTTATTCATTTTAGATCAAATCGATTCGCTTGTCTATAAACTATGTTATAAATTTAATTGTACCGTTTTATGGGTAAACACAAAGTTGTTTTTGCCCATGCTAATTAGTTGTTTTTTATTTGGTAAAAAAGAAAAAGTAATCGATCACATAGTAAAGTGATTACGAAGTATACAAGGAAAGATGCTTTTTCTCTCACATCCCCTAATTAAGTTTGTAAGAGTAGGAAAATCACGGAAATTCGCAAAGTTTGAGGGGGTGTCAAGAAACCGATCTTAAAAATATTTCACCAATATAAATATATTCCTCACGATTCAACAAATTCTGTAGTACTGATCACGCTTAACTATGCCTTATAAAAAAGACTAATCGATCATTGCAAATATAATCCGGTTTATAAGTCCGGAGTCAAATCCCATAGAGAACTAAGGCTTAGCTACAGCTGTTCAATATTGCTAAGAAACACAAGTCCCAACAATTTTCTAATTATAGAGATTATAATATTTATTTCTAACTAATTAACTAACAACTATTATAAAGCAGTAAAATTATCAACTAACAAGGATGAAATTTGAGACAAGACTAAGGAGGTCTAGAGTTATGATTTCCCCAATTGTCGGAATCCTTCCCGCTATGGCTTCTATAATTCCGCCTAAGTATTTTCTACGGATCGTGAGTACTTCGAGTGTCATAATTCTCTTCCGAGCAACTATCACAATTTACTAGACACATTCTTCCGAACTACAAGCTGGAACTAGTTTATTGCTCACTAAGATCGCACCAAGGTTCTGTTATTACTAATCCCACCTTTAAACCCATCGTATTGATTCCTCACATACGCCAGGAGAGATGTTGTTCAACAACTACCTAAATATGTACCTTTTCCAAAGCAATACATACTAAATAGACACAGTCAATTGATAGTCATTCAATCAACAACAATAAACACGTAGTTGAACAAGTAGATAAATCCAACGACTCAATTATATAGAAACATAACAAGAATTTATCCTACAAAAGGTTCTATCAAAACTCTAGATAACAAATTAGCTATTCATAATAGTATGCAAAACTACAATACTAGAATTCATAACCAATAATGGAAATAGGAAGAATGAAGTGAAAAACTCGTAGAAGAATTCTCCGCCTTGCTCCTAGTGTGTTCTTACCTTCTTAGGTCAAATCCCATTGGTCTCAAAATGGTGTTTAATGACTATTTATATGTGTAGGAAAAAACCTAGACGATATAACCAAATCCAAAATCAAATAGGAGACAAAATAAGCCTGAAACCCGGAACACCCTCGCGACAGACCGCGCGATGTAAGATCAAAAGCGCGCTTCATTTCGCTGTATGTTGTGCGACGCGATCTCTTTAGCAAGCAAACTGGCTCGCTTCGCTCAACTGCTGCTACGTTTCTAATTTGGCTGCCTAACTTTTCCCTTCTTTCACGTTTTTGTTTTCCTCTTTTCCAGTTGACTTTTGTCTCCTTTTGGTTTGTCTTCAATCATTATACAATAATACATCACAATATTTTCCGTCATCAAATAATCACGAATCATTCTTTGTAGTATATAAAATACACATAAAATCTCTACTTTGCTCCCAATTTCGTCTTCAACGTACCTACACATAAAATAACTCAATTAAGCACAAATATAGTATAGTTTAGCATTAAAGCACCTAAATATAAGGTAAGTAATGCACTAAAAATATATAATTATAGCCAAACATCACTACCCCACACTTAAACGTTACTCGTCCTCGAGTCAACTAAACATTCACACTATCCTTGAGCACTTTATTTTTATACAATTGAGGCACACTACACCAATGACCATGGTTAGTTGCAGCAATTCAACTTTAGCATATGCAATCACATACACTTCCCTTTTTTTATGCCGTACTTCACAAATATTCACAACAAAGACAACATGCTCATAACAATTCTAGCATCAAAAACTGACTAAAAAGTCACAATGCACTCAATGGCTTGAACACCCAACATCATTGAGAGAAGTCTAATAACGTCACCTATCACTCGCAAAATCATGTGCCCTCACAACAAGAACAAATGAGTATATTGAATCCACACATTCGAATCAAATGCTCAAATATATTTTAAGGATTCAGATAAATCAAATAAATTCCTCTCTCACAAAGAAGTCACATGCATGCACAAAGTACCATAGGCTTGCCCATTATGTAAACCTCCATTAATGTAGGCTTGCTCAATCTAAAATCGGTTAGGACTTTTTCATGGTTATAACGTGGGCTAAGAGAATGTTAAGATATATTTTGGATTAGTGGTCCATCCTCCCAAGAACTTTAACACATCACATAATAATCCACTTCAATTTCACAAACAAGATCACACCCCAAAAATATTCCCTCTTTCTTCAAGCACTACTTTAATTCATTCCCACTAGCAAGAACAAAATATCAATTTATTCATCTAAAGTTTTTTTCTTTTTCTCTTTTATAATTTCCACTAGTGGTGTATTCTTTTACAAAACAAGTACACCTTTCTTTTTTTCACTGGTTCCACTCAAAAGCCACCCCACACTTAGTCCCTTCTTACTCCTTTTAGCGCTCATCTCACAATTAAAGTGCTTTAAGAGGTAAAAGGATCAAAACAATGTCAAATTAGAACAAAAGAGTATAGGATTGTAATGTGGTTTCCAAATAAAAGTTTATAGGCTCAAAAGGGTTGACTAGGGATAATTTTTATTCGTGATAAGAATTAAGTTCAAAAGAATCAAATAAAGCTTAAAATTATTTTTCAAATCGAGCAAAACCTAAAATTTCGCTTCAACTCACATGCCGGACAAGTTCTAGACTCTAATGCAATGAGACAGACTATATAATTTCTCACCACACATGGCACATGACTCACTAAGGACGGTTCCATTCCGATTCTCAAATAATTGCAAGTATTCACGGAGCCACAAAATATTAAGCATAAAGCACAAAGTGAACACGAGCCAAGAAAATAAAATATATGCGTCAATAGACCTGTTATCTAACTCAATAAGGCATCATAAGCTATTTCAAACTATAGGAAAGGTAATACACATGCTAGAGCCTAAATATGCTACTATCAAACAAGTCAATAAGCGCCTAGGAATTTCATCTTCCTTCTTTTATTCCCTAAATCCTATTCTACTCTAAAAATAAAAAACTATGACCCGGTTCAAACTATATCCCATGGAAAAGAACCGAGGCACAATAAAAAATCACGGGAGATTATTACACTACCTATAATAAAAATCTTTTTTTTTCTTTAGACTTAAATCCCTCAAAAACGCTGTCTATGAGATCCATCGTCGGGAAAAGTCCAATCTTTTCTATTTTTCGAAAAAAATGAAAAACGAATTAATGAATTAAACTAACACAACTAAAATAGCATAGAAAGTCACCCAGACAATCTCCTCACACCACACTTAAAATTGTTCATTGTCCCCAATGCACACCCATAAATACAAGAGGTTAACAGAAACTCTCTCGTAGGCCAAATACCGAAGCACTAGCAGCTCATGGGGTACTCAGACTTCTCCCAGGCCTGGTCCTTCATGCGGGTACCTCATACTTAGTTCCAACCATCTGGTTTGCTGTTGTATCCTTCCAATGGCTTTACTTTTCATGCTCCTAGAAAATCCAAAATCGACACTAAAAGAATAATACAATAATAAAATAAAAAATAATAATAATAAATAAAAATAAAAATAAAAAATAAAGCTGGCTTGCCTCCCAACAAGCGCTTAATTTAACGTCGCGACATGACATGGACCGCTTTTTTCCTCCACCTCGAGCTTATGAATTGAACCCCAAGTTTTGATTCAAGCTTATGATTATGCGCCTGAGGTGGCGGAATGAATCTAACTGGCCCAAGGAAACAATGTAGTATTCTGCACTTCTTGGCCTTTAGATGAGGTGTGTAATTCCAACTTTCTGGCAAGAAGAATTCCAGAATATAGGCTCCTTCTTCCTCATTTCTTGACTCCTCAAGTGGCTCAGATGACTCTATTTCTATATCATCATCCAAACACAATGTGGAAAAATGCTCGGAGTGTGGACCAATGCGCTCAACTACATGAACATTAGGACTGTCTACATCCTCAACACCAATGACACTAGAGTCAACTAAATATGTATCATCAATATCCTTGGTTGACTCTAGTATCTCTTCTACAACATCGTCATCCTTAAATTATAGTTTGATTGATTGTTGGTGTTCTACTCTGACCTCCTCTATTAGAACCTCAATTTCATTATCTAATGCATGTTCCTTTTGGCTACTATCCACAATATCAGCTAGTTGGGCATTAAATGCTTCAACTAATTGACTCACTTGTGCCTCCAGGTTATGAATAGTTGCCTCTTGCATTTGGATAGTATCACATAGCCTTTATATGTGCAGTTGTTTCTCATTAGTTGTTCCACAAGGAACCTTAGCATATCCTTGATCTCTTTCAGGTCATCATCCCTGGGTTCTTTGTTCTTATTAACTTCACAAGAAAAAAATAGAACCATCATAGTAGGGGGTTGGGGGAAGATAACAAATACAAGCACAACCATAAAAGTGACCATCTTGACCACCACAAACATCACATACATTCCACACATAAGATTGAATTGGTGCATATAACTCGCTCTCGAAAATATTTTGATAATTTTGCAATGGGTGGTTTCTTCCACAATAAGCATTAGGAAGATCAATAGTAGCATTACCAATACCAAAACTCTCATAATTCCATGCCATATTTCTCAAATCAACAAGTAAAACAACATTTATTTTAAAAATAAATCAAATACAAAAAATAAAAATAAAAGTTCAAACTTGTAACCTAGAAATATGTACACCTACAGCTACACCATTAATTTCCCGATAACGGTGCCAAAATTTGATCACGCCCAACTATGCCTTATAAAAAGGACTAAGCGTTCGTTGCAAATATAATCCGGTTTACAAGTTCGGAGTCGAATCCTACAGAGAACTAAGGCTTAGCTACAACTATTCAATATTTCTAAGAAACACAAGTCCAAATAATTTTCTAATTATAGAGATTATAATATTTATTTCTAACTAATTAACTAACAACTATTATAAAGTAGTAAAATTATCAACTAACAAGGATGAAATTTGAGACAAGACTACGGAGGTCAAGAGTTATGATTTCTCCAATTGTCGGAATCCTTCCCGCTATGCCTTCTATAATTTTGCCTAAGTAATTTCTACCGATCGTGAGTACTTCGGGTGTCATAATTCCCTTCCAAGCAACTACCACAATTTACTAGACATATTCTTCCGAACTACGCGAGCTGGCACTAGTTTACTGCTCACTAAGATCGCACCAAGGTTTCGTTATTCCTAATCCCACCTTTAAACCCTTCGTATTGATTCCTCACATACGTCGGGAGTGATGTTGTTCAACAACTATCTAAATATGTACCCTTTTTCAAGCAATACACACTAAATAGGCACGGTCAATTGATGGTCATTCAATCAACAACAATAAACACGTAGTTGAACAAGTAGAGAAATCCAACGACTCAATTATATAGAAACATAACAAGAATTTATCCTACAAAAGGTTCTATCAAAACTCTAGATAACAAATTAGTTATTCATAATAGTATGCAAAACTACAATACTAGAATTCATAACCAATAATGGAAATAGGAAGAAGGAAGTAAAAACCTCGTAGAAGAATTCCTCGTCTTGCTCCTAGTGTGTTCTTGCCTCCTTAGGTCAAATCCCCCCGGTCTCAAAATGGTGTTTAATGACTATTTATATGTGTAGGAAAAAACCTAGACGATATAACCAAATCCAAAATCAAATAGGAGACAAAATAAGCCTGAAACCCGGAACACCCTCGCGACAGACCGCGCGATGTAAGATCAAAAGCGCGCTTTATTTCGCTGTATGTTGTGCGACGCGAGCTCTTTAGCGAGCAAACTGGCTCGCTTCGCCCAACTGCTGCTACGTTTCTATTTTGGCTGCCTAACTTTTCCCTTCTTTCACGTTTTTGTTTTCCTCTTTTCCAATTGACTTTTGTCTCCTTTTGGGTTGTCTTCAATCATTATAAAATAATACGTCACAATATTTTCTGTCATCAAATAATCACGAACCATTCTTTGTAGTATATAAAATACACATAAAATCTCTACTTTGCTCCCAATTTCGTCTTCAACGTACCTACACATAAAATAACTCAATTAAGCCCAAATATAGTATAGTTTAGCATTAAAGCACCTAAATGTAAGGTAAGTAATGCACTAAAAATATATAATTATAGCCAAACATCAATGAACTAAGATCCGAAACAATCATTAATAACTTTAAAAAGGAAAACCTCCGAGATATGCATGCAAGGTACTAGTATGAGTGTAATGACCCCCATGTACTCAGTAAGTATCCTGACTTACCTCGGTGAAGTAGTGACGAGATCCCAGGTCAAGGATACTTACATACATACATATATATATATATATATATATATATATACACGCACATACTTGCACAACTCAATAACATATCTGCGCACCCAGCAATAGTAACGAGGTCTAAATAGGAAATACAAGTACCACCAACAGTGCACATAGAGAAGATGTGTGCAAATCTCTTAACAGTTCAACATGTAAAGAAGATATGCGTCTGATATCAAATAACACATCAACGATTGCATATAGATAAGATATGCCCAAATACTACTCCAGTTCAACAACTCAGCATATAGAGAAGATATGCGTCCAACATTATTATATCATCAAAGCTTGCATATAGAGAAGACATGCGTAAAGTACCAGATAATCCTTTAACGGTTGCATATAGGGAAGATATGCATGAAATATCTATTATTCCTTAAACAAGTGCATATAGAGAATATATACATGATCAAACAAGTCAAGTCACACGAATTCACATATAGAGAAGATATGCACCGTATCCCATCTCATCAAGTAAGGTAGCATATAAAGAAGATATGCGTAAAGGGCATGTATACATTCCAGATCTAGCATATAGAGATGATATGAAAAGAATCATATATACACCCAAGGAGTTTGCAAATAGAGAAGATATGCAAAGTCCAACCAAGAATCACTTTTCCATAACCATGATAGCTAGAAACCCATCAATTTGGGTTTCTCACAACTTGCGTGTATACCATCAAGAGAGAAACACGATAGGGTGACCCTAAGGGGATGTATCCTTATCCACACGCTGCACGGACAACTCGCGCATCAATAATAACAACCGCAAGGACAACTCACGTGCCAAACAACTCAACCCACACGTACCACTCACGTGTTGCCAATCTAGTCCATTACACATAAAGCATAAACAAGAATACATGTATACAAATAAAATA
This sequence comes from Nicotiana otophora, assembly GCA_000715115.1. Classification (NCBI taxonomy): domain Eukaryota; kingdom Viridiplantae; phylum Streptophyta; class Magnoliopsida; order Solanales; family Solanaceae; genus Nicotiana; species Nicotiana otophora. Next base: position 50,629 of record AWOL01S0024781.1, on the reverse strand, counting down.
TACCAATTCACATACTCATGGACTAAAGAATATAGTATACTAAGGTGTATGTATGTGCAAATGTACAAATATAGCTCAAATCAGGCGGATACGCCATACAACAACAAATGTTATGCTCAACAGGAAATCAACACCTACGCACAATCTCTAGCATGATTCACGGAGTTCATGCATCATACAAAACATATCAAGTATGATAGCAAGAAGCACAATATCCAAATCAAGGGATAGCACGGCCTAAAGACAACTCCGACCAAAAATCATACATAGCATCGGTATATACGCTCATCATCTCGTATATATGTTGTTTCTCACGCATTTTAATTAGACAAACAATGTCATATACTAAGCATTATTCTGTTAAAAGTTTAGGCAAGATACTTACCTCCTCCGGGCTAGTCTGAAGCTCTAAAATCACATTTCCTTGAGCAATCACCTCTAACCAGCTCAAATATAGACAAACATGAACCAAGAAAGTCCACTATTGCCATAGGAAACGACCCCAATCCATAAAGCCTCGATCTTTGATGAATTTCTAAAACGTCAACCCAGGCTCAAGTGCTCGCATTTCGGAGACAATACCAAAATTTGATGACCCATAACCTGCCGAGTCCAAATATATGATTAGATTCCAAAACCGAGTTCAAATCGGTACTCAAATCCTCAAAATACACCCTCTTAAAGCATAGGCAAAAATTCCCAATTTTTCCCTCCAAAATTCAATGAATAAAGTGTGTAATTCCATGGGAAATCAACATATGTAATCACATCCAAGTAGAAATTACTTACCCAAAGTAGTAGTGAAAATCACCTCCAACATTACCTCTTACTGAGCTCCAAAACCCAAAATAGTGATATATGAGCCAACCCTCAAAATATAATAAGCTGCTAGGGCCCTTTGCATTTGCAACCAAAAGTCTCGCTTCTGCGAGATCCCTTCTGTGCCACAAAGTTCGCATTTGCGAACACTTCCCACCTGACCCTCGCACCTGGGCCAAGAACTACGCAGATGCGGCTCCACAGGTGCGCTCAAAAATCATGCAGGTGCGACACCCACCTAGCCTAACAATTCTCGCAGATGCGCCTCTTCCTTGAAAAAGTGGACCTTGTATCTGCGCTAATTAATCGTTGATGTGGTTCTCTTGAGGTTACCTCCCACATCACTTTTGCAATACAAAAGTCAAATATGCGGCACCGTAGATGTGAACATAAGGCCGCAGGTGGGACCATCCCAGAACCAGACATGCAATCAGCTACCAAAAACGTGCGGAACCATACCGAAACACACCTGAACCCCTTGGGACCCCGTCCAATGATACCAACAAGTTCAAATACATCGTCCAAACTTTTTCAAAGGCTCGAAACACCACCATTTACATCAAAACTGAGAATCAAATATCAAGGTCATTCTCTTAACTTACAAACCTTCAAACTTCACCGAACACGTTCGAATCACACTTAACCATTCCGGATCACAACCAAACTTTACACACAAGTTCCTATCAACCAAGCGTACCAATGCAAGGTCTCAAAACAATAATACGAGTCCAATAACACCGAAGTCAACTCCCGGTTATACCTATAAAGTTTCTAATTCTTCAAATTGCCAACTTTTGACAAATAGAGTCAAAACCTTCTAGGAACATACAAATTTAAATTAGGTCATATTTCTAGGTCCAAAATAACCATACGGATCTATTGAAATCATTAGATCTCGATTCTGAGTTTGTTTAGTCATAAGTCAAATCTTGGTCAACTCTTTCAACTTAAAGCTTTCAAAGTGAGAATCAGTCTATAAATTCAACCCCTAACCACTCAAAAATCAAAACCAACAATGTACGTAAGTCATAATGTATCATAAGAAGCCACTTGAAGTCTCAAATCGTAGAATGAAATGCTAAAACTCAAAAGGATCAGTTAGGCCATTATAATTCATCCTCTAACGGGTTTAGAATCATATGTGGAATGCCAAAACAATAAGGATATATTTGCTCCACATATTATGGTCGATCTACCAAGTCGCCTCTTCGACTGGTTGTTCCAAGGTTTGAGATATTATTGTTCTTAATGGACTATTTTGGAAAGGTTGTTTCCATGAACTTTAAATGAATGGAAACCTTGGAAAACGACTTGTTTATGATGTTGTTATCATGAATATATTGTCTACATGTCGAACTTATTGTTGGTATTGTGAATAAGAAAAGAAAGGACAACATAACAATAGAGAGTTGTACTTGTTGTTATTGTTGTTGGATTGTTGAGCTATTTGAGTAGGTTGGAAGTCCTCTGATTTACTTAATATCATGCTGGACATGTTGATAAGTTAACTAATGAATGATAATGGGGTTGAAGGGAACTGTAGGGATTCAATCCGAGCTTGCCGCTCATCGTGGTATGTTGATGACTTGTTAGTAAAATATTTTGTACTCTATTGTTGAAGTTGTTCTTATTGTATTGCTCTAGTTGTTGTGGTTGATGTGTGGAGTTTGAGGAAGTAAAAGCTATAGGGGAGATGCTACCCAAATATAGATTACATGGGTAGATCAGGGCCCTGTTCCGACCATAGTAAAATCATCAATAGAGGCTTGTAGACATATCCTGTCAGTCAATGCCTTGTATGTATATTTTTTTGGTTTGTCAGCCGTATTAGTTATGACGGCCTTGCTGGCCCAGCTTTATACTGATGTTTAGTTGGAGCTAGTCTCCCTTCAGTTTTATATTTTGTTTCATAAATTATCCTGTAATGTGGCCCTACAGCCAAAGTATCACATTGTATGTTCAGAGTCCCTTAGTCTCAGGTTGGTACGCTCGATCAAGTGAGGCACCGGGTGCCGGTTTTGCCTCCCCAGGTTTGGGGTGTGACAAACCTAGGGCTTAACTTTCCCTTCTTCTCGAATCTCATCACGCCTTTCATAGGTTAAACTCTAAGAAGAACCTTCTCACCCTCCATGAATGCCATAACACGAACCTTCCTATGCACATAAATCTTTTGCCTGGACTGCACTGTATGAAGTCGCTCCTGAACCAACTTCTCCTTTTCTAAAGCATCATGAACCAAATCTGTTCCCAATAACCTAGCCACAATAGGCTCAAACTAACCAACCAGAGAATGACCCTTATTCCCATATAAAGACTCATACGGAGCCAACTAAATGTTGGACTGGTAATTGTTGTAGTAAGCAAATTCCGCCAATGGTAGAAATTGATCCCGTTGGCCTCCAAAATCAATAACATAGGCTCTCAACATATCCTTAAGGATCTGAATAGTCTACTTGAACTACCCATTCATTTATGGGTGAAATGCAGTGCTAAGCTCCACCTGCGTACCCAATTCTCGCCGAACAACTCTCTAAAAGTGCGATATGGACTTAGTACAACGATCTGAAATAATAGAAACAAGCACACCATGCAAGCAAATAATATCTCTGATGTAGATATGAGTCAACTTCTCTGAAGTGTAAGAAGTCATCACCGAAATGAAATGTATAGACTTGGTCAACCTATCCATCTCCATAATGATCGAAATATCATCAAACTTTCTCAAGGTCCATGGCAATCCTACCACAAAATCCATAGTAATACGCTCCCACTTTTATTGTAGTTTATCTATCTTCTGAATCAAACCACTCGGTCTCTAATGCTCATATTTTACCAGCTGTCAATTTAAACATGGCGAGACATGACCAACAATGTCCTTATTCATCCTCCACCACCAATAGTGTTGTTTCAAGTCACGATTCATCTTTGTAGCACCCGGATGAATATAATATTTCAAACTATGAGCCTCTTCAAGAATCAGCTCCCTCAAACCATCATCATTAGGCACATAAATCTGACCCTAAAGTCGCAGTACACAATCATCTCCAATAACCACCTCCTTAGCACCATCTCGCAACACCGTTTCCTTAAGGAAGAAAAAATGGGGATCACCATACTGACAAGCCTTAATGCGCTCAATCAAGGATTAATGCGCACAACACAAGCAAGAACTTTGCTAGGATCAAAAATATTTAATCTCACAAATCTGTTAGCCAAGGCATGAATATCCGTAGCCAAAGGACATTCCATTTCTGGAATGAATGCCAAACTACACATACTCTCTGCCTTTCTACTCAAGGCATACGCTATCATATTCACCTTATCCCAATGATACAAGATAGTGATATCATAATCCTTAAGAAACTCAAGCCACCTCCGTTCCCTCAAATTAAAATTCTTTTATTTGAACAAGTGTTAAAGACTTCTACGGTCAATATAAAACTCACATGACACACCATACAAGTAATGCCTCCAAATCTTAAGAGCATGCACAATAGAGGCCAACTCCAAATCATGAACTGGATAACTCTTCTCATGGGGCTTCAACTGTGTGACACATAAGCAATCACCCTACCATCCTACACCAACACCACAACAAGACCAATGCGTGAAGCATCGCAATAGACTATCTATGACCCTGAACCTGTAGGCAACACTACACTGGAGCTATAGTAAAAACACTCATCCGACCATCTAAACGAAATGCCTTTCTGAATCAACTTGGTCAATGGGGCTTGCAATAGAAGAGAATCCCTCCACAAAGCAACGATCGTATCCAACCAAACCTAAGAAACTCCTAATCTCTATAGCTATAGAAGGTTTAGGCCAACTTTTGACCGTCTCAATCTTCCTCGGATCAAAACTCACACTTGGAATACTTAGCATATAACTTCTTCTCCCTCGAAATTTGAAACACAATCCTCAAATTCTGCTCATGCTCCTCCCTACTATGGGAATATACCAAGATACCATCAATGAATACAATGACAAAAGAATCCAAATATGGCTGGAACGCATTTTTAATCAAATGCATGAAAGTTGTTGTAGCATTAGTCAAACCAAAAGACATCACCAAAAACTCATATGTTCATAAGGTATCCTGAAAGTCGTCTTAGGGATCTCTGAAGCCCTAATGGTCAATTGGTGATAGCCCGATATCAAATCAACCTTTGAAAATTCTCTGGCACCTTGAAGTTGATCAAATAATTCATCAATACGAGGCAATGGATACATGTTCCTGATAGTGATCTTGTTCAACTGCCTATAATCAATGCACATCCTCATGGAATCTTCCTTCTTCTTCACAAACAACACTGGCGCACCCCAATGATAAATACTTGGTCTAATGAACCCTTATCCAATAACTCCAGCAATAACTCTTTTAATTATTTCAACTCAGCCGGGCCAATGCGACATAGTGGAATAGATATGGGCTGAGTGCCTGACACCAAATCAATACCAAAATCAATATTCCTATCGGGTGGTGTGCCGGTAGGTCTGCATGGATTACATTCAAAAACTCCCTCACCACAGGGACTAAATCAACAATAGGCGTATTAGTACTAGTATCTCTACCAAAAGCCAGATACGCCAAGTGCCCCTTCTTAACCTTTTGTTGAGCCTTCAGAAATGAAATTACCCAACTAGGGGTATGACTAAGAGAAACTCTCCATTCCAACCTTGGCAATCCCGTCATAACCAACGTCACTATCTTAGCATGATAATAAAGAATTGCATGGCATGGAGATAGCCAATCCATACCCAAAATTATATCAAAATCTAGAAAATTCAGCAACAGAATATCTACCCTAGTCTCATAACCCCCAATAGTAACATACAGGACCGATATACATGATTCACCATAATAGAATCTCCAAGGAGTGTAGATACATAAACATGATTATAAAGAGAACCACGAGGCATATCCAAATAAAGAGAAAAATACTATGACAGTAGGTAGACCCCGAATTAAATAATACAGAAGCATCTCTATGAAAAACCAAAACCATACCTGTTATCACAACAATTGAGGACACTGCCTCGGATCTACCCGGAAAAGCATAGCAACCAGCCTGACAACCATCGATCTGACCTCCACCTACTTGGCCCCCACCTCTAGGGAGACCTCTAGTTGTATGTCCTTCCTCCCTAGCAGACTAGGTAGGGTATGGAGAAACTAGTACGGGAAGCACTAGCTGAGAACTCTATAGAGCTGCGCCCCTAACAATCCTGGGGCAGTGCCTCCTCATGTGGCCAATTTCTCCACACTCATAACAACCTCTAGCTGACTGAGGCTACTAAATCTAGACCTACCCTTGTTGGCCTAAATACCTACTAGAAGAACCCTGAATAGATGGATCACGGTACGAACTCACTAGGAGAGCACTGAAAGATGATGGAACTGGAGTGCTAAAAGATGATTGAGCCGCTGATCCTCAGGCCACATGCGGTGCAGAATGAGCTAGCCTACCATGATGGCCTCTACCAAACTAACTCCTACCTCTAGAAGAGGTACCAATGAAGCTCCCAAAATGACGAGGTCTTTTATCTCTCACCATAGCCTTTTTCCCCTAACCGTGAATACACTCGATTCTTCGAGCTATCTCCACAGCCTGATGGAAAGTAGTCCAAATCTCTAACTCTCAAGTCATAGCAATCCTAATGTTCGTAATTCAAACCCTCAATAAATTGCCTCACCCTCTCTGCCTCGGTAGGGAACAAGATAGATGCATGGCGAGATAACTCTACGAATCTCACCTCATACTAAGTTACAATCATGTGATCCTGCTAAAGATGCTCAAACTGGCCTCTCAATTCATCCCTCCTTATGCGTGATTTATACCTCTAAAAACAACTATGAGATTTGGGTCCAAGTAAGAGAGGTGAACCTACTGGCCTACCTAGATCATAAGTCTGGCACTATCTCCTGGCAGACCCTCTCAACTAAAATGTAGTGAAGTCCACCCCATTGGACTCTACTAAGCCCAAGTTGTGAAGCATTTGATGACATCTATCTAGAAAGTTCTGGGCATCCTTTAAAGCATCACCATCAATGTGTGAAGGATATAACCTTTGAAATCTCTCCATCCTCTTTTGCTCATCAGAAGATATAGTAGGATAACCATTAGTCTAGCTGCTATAATAGGCTGCTATGATGTACTTGTAGCAGAGGTCTGAACTTCCACTACAGCCTAAGATATAGTTGGGGCCACAGGAACCACTCCAGCCTGAGTCAAAGCATCAATAAAACTGGCCATCTTGGCCATGGCCTTTTGAAATACCGGTGTAGCAATAGATCCCTCTAGATGCTGAGCTGGCAGTGGAGCCTCAACATGATCGTCAATAATCTGGTCCTTTATCTGATCCGCAGGTGGATCTATTGATACTTCCCTAATATACTCCTGGGCTCTGGTGGGTGCTCTATCCCTAGCCTTCACTGTGTATCCCCTGGTGGGTGTCTTTGGCCTACCCCAGGTCCTGCCCCTCATGGCTACAATCGGTGGTACTCTATCCCTATCACCCCTGCTCCTGAAGCATGCGTTCTCACCATATGTGAAAGAGTAGAAGAGAAGGATTCAGACTTAATAATAATCAATGCATGATAAGGAATCAAGAAAGGGAAAGTTCCTAAAGCCCTGTAGCCTCTTGCTGGATATTGATGTCTCTATGTGGATCCACATGACTCCATTAGGCCTTCTCATGACTTATGAGACCCATGGAACCTAGAGCTCTGATACCAATTTGTCAGGACACAAAACCTATCCAAAGGTTGTGATAGCGCCTATCCTACTTGCTAAGCAAGTCAACAATCAACAACTACAATATGATTAAATTATTAAGCCATTAACTAATTCATGATATGAATAACAAAGTGGAATAAGGGTCAAATAGCATCATGAATATATAACTCAAAGATAGGGTCTAAACAAGACAACAACTGCCTCACAAGCTCTCCCAAAAATAGGTGTCGCAACATCGTCACGAGCATCTAACAAGAGTATATAGTCTCAACTAAGCAAAAACATCTATCGGGAAATGAAAATACATAGACATCAAAATGAATAGGATATGAGGGGGGACTCCATGTGCTGCGGATTGGATAAAGTAAAGAAGCTCACTAACGAAGGCTCTAATTAAATACTCCCACTCAACTCAATGGTTGCCACTAATACCAGCTTCGAAACCTGTACAAAAATATGCAGACGTATAGTATGAGCACAAAACTACGGTACTTAATAAATATCAAGGATAGCCTAAAAGAAGTAATGATGAGGGGTCGATGCTGAGACTTACAAAAATCTCAACAAGCATATGAATAATTAGAATATGTAATAAAGCGTGAGGTCATCAATTAAGTCCACCAGTAAAAAAACGGTAAATTTGGAATTTAAACAAGTTTTTCAAGCAAGAGATAGAATACAATATCAATTATCTCAATTCTTTTCATAATCATGATATGAGTCAGTTACATTTCATATATAATTAAGAGCCACTGCATGAGTCTAGGCGCCATATGCATGGTCATGATCCAACACCAATATATGACTGCATAAATTTATATATCCGACACTAGCTATGTGTCAAAACTAGCACCAATCTGAGTGCTTGCACTCAATGGCCCAAAAGTAATATGGGTAATCACCTCACTCCAAAGGAACAGACCATATCAAAGAGTTGTTGTAGCATGCAATCTGATCCACTACTAATAATATTGCGGTGTGCAACCCTATCCAATTATATTACTGTTGCAGCATGCAATTCGATCCACACCTAATACCGTTGCAGCGTACACCCCGATCTAATCACAATATCATCAATAATCAATATCCGCTCACAATGTCCTTGGTGCCAAATTCTCAACTTTCCTAGATAACCAACTTTTCAATTCATTAATATGTGTAAGAAATAATATAATAAAGGCGCACCAGGAGATAATAATAAAATTCGAATGAATATTTACATGAATAAGAGATGGCTAAGGTTATTAATGTATTTTAAATTTTCATGATAGTTCAATATGGTTATTTAACATTTTAAGTCTGATCATACAAGAGCAAAGGAACCAAAAGCCAACAAATCAAAAATCAAGTAAGCAATTGTATGACTACGGCTAAATTGAAAGCCCGACATGGTGAAAGAAGCCTATCATATCCAAATCAACAAGTTATAAATCTAGCATGGCCTCTAATCATGATTAGGATTTATCACGTACACATAAAATAAAAAACATGAAAAAAATAATTCATAATGTCCAAACAAGGCATATTATAAGCTTAACTCTATCCGGTTAAGGTCATAACCTAGCTACGCATATACGCTCATCACCTCATATATATGTGGTACCTAAATCATGGAAACAATAGCAAATAGATCACCTATGGGGAGTATTCCTCTTACAAGGAAATATAAGAGACTTACCTTCACCCAGTAACACCTTCAACCTTCCAAACCTGCTTTTTCCTTTCAAATTCACCTCCAAACACCTCAAATCTAGCCAAATATTACTAATATGAGTCAAATAATACTATAGAAATCAATCCCAAATAATAAAGCTTAATCTTTATTCAATGTCCAAAAAGTTAACAAAAGTCAAATAATACTATAGAAATCACGCACCGAACTTAGGGAGCATGACCGGCGCTCAACCGAGTGAACCCAGTCAAGTAAGCCTACGTTACATCAACCTCTCATCATAACTCATGCATAATTTATTAAAACATAATTAGATCATGACTTTCATATTGAATACATTTGGCTCAATGGCCCATAAATTGTTTTTTTTCTCTCGTGATGGGTACATAGCTTCATAAATATCTGTGAACATAAATACATGACGAAACTCAAAACTTACGTACATGACCCACAGTGTACATGGAGCTTCTATGATAATAGATACCTAAGTACATAAAACCAACTAGACTCAAATGCCCATTGGAATTGTAGTGGGCTCACCATAATCTGATGCGCAGAAGATCCCTACCAAATATCCATATCATCCTGTAGAAGTATACATGCATCCATTAAAAGATGCAGCACCCCGGGCAAAAGGGACGTGAGTACATGTGGAATAGTACTCGTATATAAGGCAAACAGAACAACATATGAAATCATGGTAATTTAAATAAGAGTCATATGAAGTACATCAAGAACTACGAAATATCTCATAGATTCACATTTCAAGTCTCGTTACGCTTACACCATTTTAAACTTCGTTTAGAATTAACTAAGCCATTTGAACTATGCGTGAAATACATAATATAAATTAATTGAAACAACATGTACAAACAAGGCTAATAAGAATGACACGTAAAGTCTGCGTTAACAATACGTCTCACTAGACTGTCCATATCCCTCTCTTATCTTACACCTATACATTACATAGACAGTCCTTAGTGTTCACATATCATATTAAACACTTATGTGTTTCATAGACCGTTTATAGGATGCCATAGATAATGCACCTATGCATCTCATAGACCATTGATAGGATTCCATAGACAATACACCTATGCGTTTCATAGACCGTCCTTAGGATTCCACACACAATACACCTATGAGTTTCATAGACCGTTCATAGTGTTTACTTACACAATACACTTGTGCGTTTCATAGACCGTTCACAGTGTTGACTTACACAATATACATGTGCATTTTATAGACCGTTAACAGTGGTTACTTACACAATACAATTGTGCGTTTCATAGACCGTTCACAGTGTTTACTTACATAATACACCTGTGCGTTTCATAGACCGTTCACAGTGCTTACTTACACAATACACCTGTGCGTTTTATAGAGCGTTCACAGTATTTTATTACACAATACACTTGTGTGTTTCATAGACCGTTCACATTGTTTACCTACACAATACACCTGTGCGTTTCATAGATCATTCGCAGTGTTTACTTACACAATACACTTGTGCATTTTATAGACCGTTCACAGTGTTTATTTATATTATATTATACACCTATGTGTCTCATAGCCCCTCCATAGGATTCACATATTATACACCTATGCATCTCATAGCCCGTCCATAGGGTTCAAAACACATCATTATGCATATAACCATATATAAACTCAAAGCGACATGATTAACATTACAAAGTTCCCGGATCATTGGAACACTTCATGTTCATGCTCATCATGGAGAAACATAGCTCATTACGTTAGCACATGCATGGTGAATCAATAAGTCAATTTCAATGGCACATGAGACAGTTTCTTTTCTTAAGGTTCATCATCATTTAGCATAGGACATCTTCCTTCCATCTCGTTATTCACTCACTTGACATCTTGATGTCATTAGCTAAGTTCATGATTCTTGAGGACTTAACATCGAAGTCATTTACATACATTATTTCAGAAGCATACAACTATAGTTGAAACATTGGGACATACAACACCTCATAACTCTCATTTAGGAAAATGACCACATTTCATGTTCATACTATCACTTCATTAGTACTTTCAACTACTTACAACATCATTATTTCATTGGTTCTCTTTTGCCATATATATTATTCTTCATTCATGGCACGATGGTCGTATCTCATATTCCATACTTTCATTTCATTACTTTCAAGGCTCATCATTATAAACATCAACATAGAGAATATTCTTGCGGTACCTTTCCCAAAAAGGGCAATACACAATTTCATCTCATAAATATGTAAAGGCTTAAAACACATTGGAAATACTTACGAAGCATAGCATTAGTTAGAACAACCACTAGCCACAAGTATAACTTTCATTCTTGGCACGTTGGCCACACTCTATATTCCCAATTTCCTTACTTCACTTTCAAGCATCTTTGTAGATTATCGACAACATAGAATCTCTAATCACGACTTTTAGTATACCTATGAGCAATTAAGAGTCTTAGGCACATTGAGACTTCTTACACAATTTGGTATAATAGCCTTTACTTGAAAAACTACTTGGAGTCATAACATTTTTATACACAACTCATGCTTTGAACACATTCCCGAAGTATAACATCATATAATAAAAGCATACGGAACACATTTTTGAACATATACCTTTCAATACAAAGCTTATTCGGAATAGTTGATTTATAAATAATAACTCGGGACTTACAAGAAAATCATGGAATTCAATTCTAGGAAAGAAGTTAGCCAACATACCTCGCTTTGAGCTTTCCTATAATTACTACAACGTTCCAAAAATTCTAGTAATCCCAATCTATTTTGAGACATAACAAAATTGAATACAAATTAGGAAGGTATTCATGGTTTTAACTTATTTGAGCATTTTATCAAACACTAGGTGTGCAAATTTGGCTACAAGATTTCCTTCATTCTACAACCCAATCTTTACTTATTTAAGCTTAACAATATTCCCACAAACCTTATTGGTACATGCATGTATAAATAATACTCTCATTCCCAAGAATCATACTCCTAATCAACCATCTTCTACCCCAAACTTGAAATTAAAGACTAGGGATTTGAATCTTACCTCTTAGATGAAGATCGTGTGAGATTTCCTTGTTGGATTTCAAAGCTTGGGTAAGATCTTGATGAACAAAATACTTCATCTATTTTCTCTCTCTAAAACACTCTCACTTCTCTCTAAAAAACCTTAGATAATTGCCCAAAAATAAGCCCCAAAGCCTATTTATCAAAATGAGGTCGGGTTATAAAAATAAAAAAATTAACCCTCCGAAATCAGGTCTGCGGTCGCATAATGGACCGCAGAATAGGTATGTGGGTCGCACAATTGACCGTGAAACTGGTGCCAAAGACTGGGCTGTATTGGTCCATTCTGCGACCAGTTTTGTAGTCGCAGAAGCAGTTTCACGATCGCATAATGATTCTGCGGTCGCACATCTGACTGCAGAATCACATTCTTCCAGCCTTTGGTAATTTGGTCTTAACGTCTTGTAGGAGTGTCCAAATGATGAACGGTTTGAAGCGTTAGAAACTAGACTCAAAGATCTTTCATGTGAGAGGTTATAATTACACAAATCCTTATATATATATGTAGATATGCTCATCTAAAGTTTGGTCTTGTGCGTACTCATTTGAAACTTTAGTCTATCATGAAATTTCCAACTTGACTTGGACTTAGGGCTTTCCTTAGATCCCACACTACTTATTATATGCCTCGTACACTTATTATTATATCCAATTGATATCCATTATATTAATAGTCCTCGTCTACACACAAAATAATATATTTAGCGCACATTAACTTTCATACTAGCGCTTATGTCACGACCCCAAATTCCCTCTGTAGGATGTCGTGATGGTACCTAGTCTTAATGCGGAATAAAAATTTAAATCTAAAATAAATAAACTACAATTCAAACAATTTTAACTTCTAAAACCCGATAGAAATAAGTCACAAGCTTCTAAGAATTTATTCTCTATGTTTCTATACATCAGAGTCTAAAGCAAATAAGGAAGACAACATAGTAAGATAGAAGGGGACTCCGGAGTCTGCGTATCAATATCACAATATATCACAATTTGCACCTCAAGTGCTCAAATACTTTTACTTGCCAAAATACTTCAACAACAATATTTTCCACAATAAACAGATCACGGCTCATGCCGACATATATCATCAATAATATTTTTCCACAATAAAGAGCTCACGGCTCCATCACAATGAGTACGAAAATCTTACAAAAATATTCAGGAATAAATAACTCAGCAAAATAATATTTTAAAATCTTTAATACGTTGCTTCAATACCAAATTTAAAAATGGCAAATACTTCATATTAATAATATTTAATTTAAAGAAAATAAACTTCAAATAATGCACAGAATAAAAGAAACCAAGTTTCAACTAAACAGGTAAAACAATTAGCAGGAAAAGGTCAAGCAAATTTAAAGTATATAAATCAAATCAATGATGGGGAATATAACAAGATTTAATAATTTAATTAATATGCAACAGTGATCTACACAATTTTAAAACATAATCCTTCACATTTAGTCTATGTACACACTTGTCACCTCGTGTACACGACTTTCATCACATTACAATTAATACCAATCATAGGGGAAATTCCCCCCACACAAGGTTAGACAAGTCACTTACCTCGATTTGCTCTAGTTTAACCAAGTAGTATGCCTTTTCCTAGATTTTTCGACTCTGATCGACTCGTATCTAGTCATAATTAATTCGATACAGTCAATAAAAATCATAGGAATCAATCTCATAAGAAAATACTACATTTTTCAACAAAATCCGAAATTAGCTAAAAATTGCCCGTGGGGCCCACTTTTCGGAATCCGGCGAAACTTACGAAATTCGACAACTCATTCAATTACAAGTCCAACCATACCAGTTTCACTCAAATCCGACTCTGAATTGACACCGAAATCTCAAACTTTCGTTTTTATGAGATTTCTAAAATATTTCCAAATTTCCATCTCAATACACTAATTAAATGGAGAAAACAATGATATATTCGTGTATATGGACCAAATCCGAGTTAGAATCACTTACCCCAATGTCTTTCCTTGAAAATCTATCAAAAATCGCCTATGCTCAAGCTCCAGTTTGTTAAAAATGGCGAATGGGACGAATGTCCTCTTTTATAAATCTGCCCAGGCAGCCTTCGGAACTGGGCCTCAATCGTGACTTCGATCATGGCCCTCGAGCCTAGGCCTCGATCGTGGCTTCGATCACAGGCTCAAGCCTGGACCTCTATTATGGCATCGAGCCTGGTCCTTCGATCATAGCCTCGATCCTGGCATCAAGCCTGGGCCTTCGATCATTGGATGAAACTTAAATCACACCCCAATTCAAGCTTAATGAAACTTAAAAATTTCCAACTTCTACATTCGATGTCGAAACCTACCAAATCAAGTCCGATTGATCTCAAATTTTGTACACAAGTCATAAATGACATAATAGAGCTATGAAAATTTTTGGAACTAGATTCCGATCCCGATATCAAAAAGTCAACTCCCCGGTCAAACTTCCAAACTTTAAATTCCTATTTTAGCCATTTCAAGCCTAATTTCACTACGGACTTTCAAATAAAATTCCGATCACGCTCCTAAGTCCAAAATCACCATACGGAGCTGTTGGAATTATCAAAATGCTATTCCGGGTTTGTTTGCACATAATTTGATATTCGGTCACTATTTGAACTTAAACTTTTAATTTTGTATCAAAATTCCATATCTTGGGCTAGGGACCTCGAAATTTGATTCCGGGCATATGCCCAAGTCCCAAATCACAATACGGACCTACAGAAACTGTCAAAACATTGATCTGAGTCCATTTTCTCAAAATGTTGACCAAAGTCAACTCAGTTGAGTTTTAAAGCTCTAATTCACCTTTTAATCTATTGTTTTCACATAAAAACTTTCCGAAAAAATTTACGGACTGCACACGCAAGTCGAGTAATAATAAATAGTGCTTTTCGAAGTCTTAGAACACAGAATTAATTATTAAATTTAGAGATGATATTTTGGGTCATCACATTCTCCACCTTTAAAACAAATGTTCGTCCTCGAACGGAGTTAGAAAAAGTACCTGAGCTGGTGAATAAGTGTGGATAACAGCTGTGCATATCATGCTCGGTTTCCCAAGTTGCCTCCTCGACCGGATGACCCCTCCATTGAACCTTCACGGAAGCAATGTTCTTTGACCTCAGCTTTCAAACCTGCCTATCTAAAATAGCCACTGGTTCCTCAACATAAGATAGATCCTTGTCCAACTGAACCGAACTGAAGTCTAACATATGAGACGGATCGCCGTGATATTTCCGAAGCACGGAAACATGGAATACCGGATGAACTGCAGAGAGACTAGGTGGTAGTGCAAGTCTGTAAGCCACCTCTCTAACTCTCTCAAGAATCTCAAAAGGTCTAATATACCTAGGGCTCAACTTGCCCTTCTTCACGAACCTCATCACACCCTTCATAGGTGAAACCCGGAGAAATACCCGTTCACCAACCATGAATGCAACATCACGAACCTTCCGATCTGCATAACTCTTATGTATTGATTGGGCTGTACGAAGTCGATCCTGAATCAACTTAACATTTTCCAAAGCATCCTGAACCAAGTCTGTACCCACTAGCCTAGCCTCACCCAGTTCGAACCAACCCACTGGGGACCGGCACCGCCTACCATACAAGGCCTCATACGGAGCTATCTGAATGCTTGACTGGTAACTGTTATTGTAAGAAAACTCCGCAAGTGGTAAGAACTGATCCCAAGCACCCCCCAAAATCTATCACACACGCACGGAGCATATTCTCCAATATTTGAATAGTGCTTTCGGACTCTCTGTCCGTCTGAGGGTGAAATGCTGTACTCAACTCTACACGAGTACCCAACTCTCGATGTACATCCCTACAAAATCGTGAGGTAAATTGTGTACCCCGGTTAGAGATGATAGATACCGGTACACCGTGAAGTCTGACAATCTCGCGAGTATATACCTGAGCCAGCTGCTCTGAAGAGTAAGTAGTAATCACAGGAATGAAATGAGCTGACTTGGTCAATATATCCACAATCATCCAAACTGCATCGAATTTCCTATGAGTCCGTGGGAGTCCAACAACGAAATCCATAGTGATCCGTTCCCATTTCCATTCTGGAATTTCCAACTTCTGAAGCAATCCACCTGGTCGTTGATGCTCATATTTCACATGCTGGCAATTTAGGCACCGGGCTACATATTCCACTATGTCTTTCTTCATCCACCTCCACCAATAGTGTTGTTTCAAGTCCTGATACATCTTTAGCACCAGGATGAATGGAGTACCGCGAACTGTGAGCCTCCTAGAGAATTAACTCACGCAAACCATCTACATTAGTCACACATAGCCTGCCCTGCATCCATAATACACTATCATCTCCAATTGCGACTTCCTTGGCATCACCGTGCAGAACTGTGTCCTTAAGGACAAATAGATGGGGGTCATGGTACTGACGCTCTCTGATACGATCATAAAGAGAAGACTGAGAAACCACACAAGCCAAAACTCGACTCGGCTCGGAAACATCCAGTCTAACAAACTGGTTGGCCAAGGCCTGAACATCCAAGGCTAAAGGCCTCTCTGCTACCAGTAAATATGCTAAGCTACCCAAACTCTCCACCTTACGACTCAAGGCATTGGCCACTACATTGGCCTTCCTAGGATGATAGAGAATGGTGATATCATAATTCTTAAGCAACTACAACCATCTCCGCTGCGGCAAATTAAGATCCTTCTATTTAAATAGATGTTGTAGACTCCGGTGATCGGTGTAAACCTCACAATGGACACCGTACAAATAATGNATCCAATCTGACAAACTGGTTGGCCAAGGCCTGAACATCCAAGGCTAAAGGCCTCTCTGCTACCAGTAAATATGCTAAGCTACCCAAACTCTCCACCTTACGACTCAAGGCATTGGCCACTACATTGGCCTTCCTAGGATGATAGAGAATGGTGATATCATAATTCTTAAGCAACTACAACCATCTCCGCTGCGGCAAATTAAGATCCTTCTATTTAAATAGATGTTGTAGACTCCGGTGATCGGTGTAAACCTCACAATGGACACCGTACAAATAATGCCGCCAAATCTTCAAGACATGAACAACAGCTGCTAACTCAAGGTTATGGATCAGATAATTCTTCTCATGTACCTTTAGCTGTCTGGACGTGTAGGCAATCACCCTACCGTCTTGCATCAATACTGTGCCGAGACCAATACGCGACGCGTTATAATACACAGTATAAGACCCTGAAACTGTAGGTAATACCAATATTGGGGCTGTAGTCAAAGATGTCTTGAACTTTTGGAAGCTCTCCTCACATTCCTTGGTCCACCTGAACGGAGCACCCTTTTGGGTCAATTTGGTCATAGATGCAGCAATAAAAGAGAAACCCTTTACAAATCGGCGATAATACCCCTACCAAACCAAGGAAACTCCGGATTTCCGTAACTGGGGACGGTCTGGACCAACTCTGCACTGCTTCAATCTTCTTCGGATATACCTTGATCCCCTCGCACGAAACTATATGGCCCAAAAATCCCACTAAATCAAGCCAGAATTCACACTTTGAAAATTTTGTATATAACTTCTTTTCTCTCAAAGTCTGAAGCACAGTCCTCAGGTGTTGTTCATGATCTTCCCGACTCCAGGAATATACTAAAATGTCGTCAATAAACACAATGATAAAAGAATCAAGATAGGGATGAAATACACTATTCATTAAGTGCATAAATGATGTTGGGGCATTGGTCAGCCCAAATGATATCACAAGAAACTCGTAATGGTCGTACCGAGTCCTGAAAGTAGTCTTCGGGATATCTTGCTCCCGAATCTTCAATTGATGATAGCCTGAACGTAAGTCGATCTTAGAGAACACTCTGGCACCCTGAAGCTAATCAAATAGATCATCAATACATGGCAATGGATACTTGTTCTTCACTGTAGCCTTATTCAGTTGGCGGTAATCAATACACATCCACATAGAACTATCCTTCTTCTTCACAAATAAGACAGGAGCACCCCAAGACGATGCACTGGGCTGAATGAAACCCTTATCAAACAACTCCTGTAATTGTTCTTTTAATTCTTTCAACTCTGCTGGGGCCATACGGTATGGTAGAATAGAAATGGGTTGAGTACCCGGTAATAAATCAATGCCAAAGTCAATATCCCTATCGGGTGGCATACTCGGAAGATCTGCTAGAAATACATCAGAAAAATCCCTTACTACAAGAACTGAATCCACAATAGGAGTATCAATACTAACATCTCTCACATAGGCCAGATACACATCACACCCCTTCTCAACTATTCGTTGAGCTTTAAGAAATGAAACAACCCTGCTAGGAACATGATTTGAGGTACCTTTCCACTCTAGCCGCGGTAGACCTGGCATAGCCAGCGTCACCTTCTTGGCGTAACAATCAAGAATAGCATGATAGGGTGACAACCAGTCCATGCCCAAAACAATATCGAAATCCACCATACTGAGCAATAATAAATCAGTCCTGGTCTCAAAACCACTGATAACAATTGAACACGACCGATACACACAGTCCACAATAATAGATTCACCCACGGGTGTACATACATAAATAGAAGAACTCAAGGCCTCACGTGATATGCCCAAATACGGGGCAAAATAAAATGACACATAAGAATAAGTGGAGCCTGGATCAAATAAGACTGATGCATCTCTATGACAAACCTAAATAATACTGTGATAACAGAATCGGATGCAACGGCCTATGTCCTAGTAGGATGAGCATAATATCTGGCCTGGACTCCCCCTCTAAGGCGACCTCTACCTGTCCGACCTCTACCTCTGGCTGGATGTGCAGATGGAGTGGCAACTGGTACAGTAATCATGGCCTGAGAAGCCTGAGGACCCTGTGGAATAGGTGGGGCCTGAGAAATCCGTGGAGGTGCACCCCTCCTAAATCTGGGGCAATCTCTCATAATATGATGAGTGTCACCACACTCAAAATAAGCCCTCGGAGGACGTGGCTGTTGGGACTAGCTCGGGCCTGATCAACTAGACTGCCCGCTGAAAGCACCCCGTACAGAAGGTACAATAGACACTGGCGGTGCATAATATGGAACCTGAGGTCTGGGAGTAGTCGGAATACTACTGGAAACTGGAAATGCTGAATGAATAGGACGGCTCACATAACCTCTACCATGACGGCCTACAACTGGGGCACGAGAATTATTATATGTGCTAGAATCACGGAGTCTCTTAGATTCCCTCTCTTCCCTCTCCCGGATCCGCATACCTTCCAATCTCATAGAAATTGACACCATATGTTGGTATGTGATGTCCATCTCTAGCTCTCGGGCCATGCTGTATCTGATATTAGGGTGGAGACCTTCAATAAATCTACGAACCCGCTCTCGAACAGTAGCAACCAAGGCTGGTGCATGCCTCGCCAAATCACTGAATCGGACCACATACTCTGACACGGTCATAGAACCCTGGTGCAATTTCTCAAACTCTACGCGCCATGCATCTCTAAGACTATGAGGAACATACTCCCTTAAGAACATATCTGAAAATTGAGTCCAAGTGAGTGAATATGCCTCAGCGGGACTATCCAATCACACTCATATGCTAGCTACCATTGGTAGGCTGCTCCTCTAAACTGGAATGCCGTGAAAGAAACCCCACTGGAATCCACAATACCCATAGTACGAAGTATATGGTGACATTCCTCCAGAAAACCCTAAGCATCCTCTGAAGCTAAGCCACTGAAAGTGGAAGGGTGGTACTTCTTGTACCTCTCGAGCCTGAGTTGCTCCCCCTCTGAAACTGTTGTCCTAATCTCAGGCCGAACTGGGACAACTGGCTGCACTGGTATAACCTCTAGGGCATGGTCAACTTGGGCCCGTGGCTTTGGAGTACGGGCGGCGGGAGTCTGTGCTCCTCCCCCGGCCTGAGATGTGGCAGGAGCAAGTGGAATTAATCCTGCCTGAGCTAGAGTGCCAAACATGCTAAAAAACTAGGCAAAAGTCTCCTGAAGTGCAGGAGTAGTAACAGGCGTCTCAGGCGCCTGCTCTCCAACTGGAGCTACTGATGGCTCTGGTGCAGTAGCTCGTGCAGGTGCTCTGGCTGCACCACATGGTCTTCCTCGGCCTATGGCTCGGCCTCTGCATCGACCCCGACCTCTTGCGGCTCTAACATAGGGTGTGGGTGTCTGATCATCGGATCCAGTTATGCGTGTCCTCACCATATATGAGTGAATAGTAAGACAATGGTTTAAAATTTTGAAGTCAACAAATATGCACGATAAGGAACCAAAGAAGTGAATGTTTCCTAATAGTTCCATAGCCTCTCGAAGAAAAGTACAGACGTCTCCGTAATGATCCGCAAGACTCTACTAAACCTTCTTGTGACTCATAACACCTATGAACCTAGAGCTCTGATAGCTTAAGTACCTCAAAATATTTTCGGGGTGTTACATTCTCCTCTACTTAAGAACATTCGTTCTCGAAAGTTTTACAAGTCATTTCTAATAATAGAGTTACCATCCTTTTATCTCCAACCATTATGCATAGGCACTTATGACTACATGGGTCTTATACTTCCTATTCAAAATCTCAACTTACTTATGACCCTTAAAAATTCGGCTATCTTTACAAATTCTTAAAAATTTCGGCAGAGTTTCCCCTGTAACTGGGCTTATCCACCTGTCAGAGAATCCCAGAAATCAATCCTAAACAACATATAACATCACATTGCACCATATACATGAAATCAACAACTATGACTCTCGAGGCCAACTGTATGACCTTGCTTACCTTGGTCGTATCCTTGACTTTTCCTTTCTCCATTATGAGGAAAATTGGGCACCTCACACATTATGCCTGTCATGTGCGTCATTCCTTTAATCCTTAGGCCTTTCTCATTTCGTAGCACGATATGCAAACATTCCTTGATATTAACAAGGGAACTCCGAGACTAACTCAGAACCTTGACGCACGATCCAGGATAGAAGAAGAGAAATATTTCCTAAATGTAGTTTTAGCCTCCCTATTATAAGTGTGGCCGGCAATACACCGATAAGATGGACTCGACTTACATAACTCCATGACACCTTAGGACTCCTAAACCATGCTCTGATACCAAGTTTGTCACGTACCGAACTTAGGGAGCATGACCGGCGCTCAACCGAGTGAACCCAGTCGAGCAAGCCTACGTTACATCAACCTCTCATCACAACTCATGCATAATTTATTAAAACATAATTAGATCATGACTTTCTTATTGAATATATTTGGATCAATGGCCCATATATTGTTTTTTTTCTCTCGTGATGGGTACATAGCTTCATAAATATCTGTGAACATAAATACATGACGAAACTCAAAACTTAACTACATGACCCACAGTGTACATGGAGCTTCTATGATAATAGATACCTAAGTACATAAACCAACTAGACTCGAATGCCTACTGGAATTATAGCGAGCTCACCATAATCTGATGCGCAGAAGATCCCTACCAAAGATCCATATCATCCTGTAGAAGTATACCTGCATCCATTAAAAGATACATCGCCCCCAGCAAAAGGGACGTGAGTACATGTGGAATAGTACTCACATGTAAGGCAAACAGAACAACATATGAAATCATGGTAATTCAAATAAGAGTCATATGAAGTACATCAAGAACTACGAAATATGCCATAGATTCACATTTCAAGTCTCATTATTCTTAGATCATTTTAAACTTCATTTAGAATTAACTAGGCCATATAAACTATGCATGGAATGCATAATATAAAGTAATTGAAATAACATGTACAAACAAGGCCAATGAAAATGGCACGTAATATCTGCGTTAACAATGTGTTTCCCTAGATTGTCCATATCCCTCTCTTATATTACACCTATACATTACATAGACTGTCCTTAGCGTTCATATATCATATTAAACACTTATGTGTTTCATAGACCGTTCATAGGATCCCATAGAAAATACACATATGAGTCTCATAGACCATTCATAGGATTCCATAGACAATACACCTATGCGTTTCATAGAACGTTCATAGGATTCCATACATAATACAACTATGTGTTTCATAGACCGTTCATAGTGTTTACTTACACAATATACTTGTGCATTTCATAGACCGTTCATAGTGTTGACTTACACAATACACATGTGTGTTTCATAGACCGTTCACGATGTTTACTTACACAATACACATGTGCGTTTCATAGACCGTTCACAGTGTTTACTTACACAATACACATGTGCGTTTCATAGACCGTTCACAGTGTTTACTTACACAATACACATATGCATTTCATAGACCGTTCACAATGTTTTCTTACACAATACACTTGTGCCTTTCATAGAACGTTCACAGTGTTTACTTACACAATACACCTGTGCATTTCATAGACCGTTCACAGTGTTTACTTACACAATACACTTGTACGTTTCATAGACCGTTCACAATGTTTACTAACATTATATTATACATCTCTGCGTCTCATAGCACGTCCATAAGATTCACCTATTATACACCTATGTGTCTCATAGACCGTCCATAGGGTTCATAATACATCATTATGCATATGACCATATATAAACTCAAAGCGACATGATTAACATTGCATTAAGGTCGTAAGTTCCCGGATCAGTGGAACACTTCATGTTCATGCTCATCATGGAGAAACATAGCTCATTACATTAGCACATGCATAGTGAATCAATAAGTGAATTTCAATGGCACATGAGCCCAATTTCTTTTCTTAAGATTCATCATCATTTAGCATATGACATCTCCCTTCCATCTCGTTATTCACTCACTTGACATCTTAAGGTCATTAGCTAAGTTCATGATTCTTGAGGACTTAAGATCGAAATCATTTACATACATTATTTCAGAAGCATACAACTATAGTTGAAACATTGGACATACAACACCTCATAATTCTCATTTAGGCAAACGGCCACATTTCATGTTCATACTATCACTTCATTAGTACTTTCAACTTCTTACAATATCATTATTTCATTGGCTCCCTTTTGCCATACATATTATTCTTCATTCATGGCACGATGATCGTATCTCATATTCCATACTTTCATTTCATTACTTTCAAGGCTCATCATTATAAACATCAATATAGAGAATATTCTTGAGGTACCTTTCCCAAAAAGTACAATACACAATTTCATCTCATAAATATGTAAAGGCTTAAAACACATTGAAAATACTTACGAAGCGTAGCATTAGTTAGAACAACCACTAGCCACAAGTATAACTTTCATTCTTGGCACGTTGGCCACACTCTATATCCCCAATTTCCTTACTTCACTTTCAAGCATCTTTGTAGATTATCGACAACATAGAATCTCTAATCACGACTTTTAGTATACCTATGAGCAATTAAGAGTCTTAGGCACATTGAGACTTCTTACACAATTTGGCATAATAGCCTTCACTTGAAAAACTACTTGGAGTCATAATATTTTTATAAACTCATGCTTTGAACACATTCCCGAAGGATAACATCATATGATAAAAGCATCCGGAACATATTTTTGAACATATACCTTTCAATACAAAGCTTATTCGGAATAGTTGATTTATAAATAATAACTCGGGACTTACAAGTACATCATGGAATTCAATTCTAGGAAAGAAGTTTAGCCAACATACCTCGCTTTGAGATTTACTTTAATTACTACAACGTTCGAGAAATTCTAGCAATCCCAATTTATTTTGAGACATAACAAAATTGAATACAAATTAGGAAGGTATTCATGGTTTCAGCTCATTTGAGCATTTTATCAAACACTAGGTGTGCAAATTTGGCTACAAGATTTCCTTCATTCTACAACCCAATCTTTACTTATTTAAGCTCAACAATATTCCCACAAAGCTTATTGGTACATGCATGTATAAATAATACTCTCATACCCAAGAATCATACTCCTAATCAACCATCTTCTACCCTAAACTCGAAATTAAAGACTAGGGGTTTGAATCTTACCTCTTAGATGAAGTTCTTGTGAGATTTCCTTGTTAGATTTTAAAGCCTGGGTAAGATCTTGATGAACAAAACATTTCATCTACTTGCTCTCTCTAGAACACTCTCACTTTTCTCTAAAAACTTCAAATGATGCACTGGCCATCCTTTTCTGATATAGATGACCATGTCATACTGCATCCATTCTTTTCTCGTCGATGAGCATGGGTTTCTCCTGTCTGACTCGTATCCATTATGCTTCATCCAATTTTGCCTCTTGAATGACCCTTAGAGATTGTATTAAGATCTCTGCGGGTATCACAACTTCAGTACCGTATACCAATATTTACAGCATTTCCCGATTGGATGTTCTCATGGTGATCCGGTAACCCAGTAAGGCGAAAGATAGTTTCTCGTGCCATTGGCTGTTATTGTCCACTATCTTTTATAGAATCCTCTTTATATTCTTGTTGGCTACCTAGACTGCCCAATTCATTTGTGGTCTGTAGGCTGTGAAATTACGGTGGATAATTCTGAACTTCTCACAGATTTCTTTAGCAAGGTCACTGTTGAGGTTAGCAGCATTGTCGGTGATGATGGACTCCTGTATTCCAAATCTGCAGATGATGTTGTTTCGGATGAAATCTGCCACTACTCTTTTTGTGACAGCCTTATAAGTAGATGCTTCGACCCATTTAGTGAAATAGTTGATAGCTACCAAGATGAAGTGATGCCCGTTTGATGCGGCAGGCTCTATATGTTTAATCACGTCCATGCCCCAAGCGGCGAACGGCCAGGGTAGACCCATTATGTTTAACTCATTTAGCGTAACTTGTATGAAATCCCCGTGAATCTGGCACTGGTGACACTTCTGTATGTAGCGGATAATGTCGCTTTCCATAGTCATCCAAAAGTATCTAGCTCTCAAGATCCTTTTGGCTAATATGAACCCATTCATATGGGGTCCGCATGTTCTTTTTTGTATTTCCTCCAATAGTCTGGTTGCCTCAGCAACGTCTACACATATCAACAAACATAAATCTGGGGTCCTCCTGTACATGATTTCCTTGTTGAGGAAAAAGTAGTTTGCCAGCCTCCTGAGGGCTCGCTTTTGACCATTAGTAGCATCCTCCGGGTATTCTCTGGTTGCAAGGAATTTCCCAATGTCATGATACCATGGTTTACCATCTGGTTCTTTATCTACATGGAAGCAATAGGCATGTTGATCCCTGATCTCTACCTTGATAGGGTCCATGTAGTTCTTGTCCGGATGCTGAATCATAGATGATAGGGTTGCAAGGGTGTCGACGAACTCATTCTGAATCATGGGGACGTGCTTGAACTCAATCTTTGTGAACTTCTTGCATAGCTTTTTCACACAGTGCAGATACATAAGTATCTTGACATTCTTGGTGGACCATTCTCCCTGGACTTGGTGTATCAATAGATCGGAATCCCCTATGACCAAAAGTTCTTTGACGTTCATGTCGACTGTCATTCTGATCTCGTGGATGCACGCTTCGTATTCAGCCATATTATTGGTGCAAGGGAATCTTATCTTTGTCCATGCTAGATAGTGCTGTCCAGATTCCGAAATCAGGACTGCCCCAATTCTGACTCCTTTGAAGTTCGTTGTTCCGTCAAAAAACATTCTTCATCCAGGGTATGATTCTGCAATATCTTACCCATCAAATAACACTTCTTCATTGGGAAAATACATAGTAAGTGGCTCGTAGTCCCCATCCACCGGATTCTTTACGAGGTGGTTGGCTAAAGCATGCCCTTTGTTAGCCTTCTAGGTTATGTATACAATGTCAAATTCGCTGAGGAGAATTTGCCATTTAGCTAGCTTTTTGGTAGGCATCGACTTCTGGAAAATGTACTTGAGCGGGTCGAGCCGAGATATCAGATGCGTAGTGTATGCCGACATATAATTCCTTAGTTTCTGGGCAATCCAAGTCAGAGCACAATAAGTGCATTCTATCAAAGTATACTTGGCCTCGTATGCCGTGAACTTCTTACTTAGGTAGTATATGGCTTGCTCCTTTCTCCTAGTTTTTTCATGTTGTCTCAACACATAGCCGAAAGCGTTATCCAAGACTGACAAATATAGTAACAATGGCTTCCCTGGTTCAGGGGGAACCAACACTGGTGGATTTTACAGATACTACTTAATTCTGTCGAAGGCTTTCTCGCACACTTCTGTCCATTTTGTGGCAGCATCCTTCTTCAGCAAGGTGAAAATGGGTTCGCAGATTACCGTGAACTGGGCTATGAAGCGACTGATGTAATTCAATCTACCCAAGAAGCTCATTACATCTTTCTTGCTCTTTGGTGGTGGCAATTCCTGAATAGCCTTGATTTTTAATGGGTCCAGTTCTATTCCCTTCCTACTTACGATAAAGCCTAACAGTTTTCCAGTAGGAACTCCGAACGCACATTTTACCGGGTTCAACTTCAAACTGTAGCTTCGCAGGCACTCGAAAAATTTCCTCAAATTGTCCAAGTGCTCTAAACTCTTTCGAGATTTTATGATGACGCCATCCACATACACTTCAATCTCCTTATAAATCATGTCATGAAAAAGGGTCGTCACAGCCCTCATGTAGGTGGTGCCGACGTTCTTGAGACCAAACGGCATAACTCCATAACAGTAGACTCCCCAAGATGTGGCGAAGACTGTCTTCTCTGCATCTTCCTCGTGCATCAGGATTTGGTGATACCCAGCGAAACAATCTATAAACGACTGCAGTTCATGCTTCGCACAATTGTCGATGAGGATGTGGATATTTTGCAGGGGAAAATTATCCTTTGGTCAAGCTTTGTTGAGATCTCGGTAATCTACACATATTCTGATCTTTTCGTCTTTCTTGTGTTCTGGGACGATATTTGCCAACCAGCTGGGATAATTGGTGACCCTTACCACTTTCGCCTCTATCTGCTTGGTCACTTCCTCCTTTATCCTCAGCCTTAAATCAGGTTTCAATTTCTTGGGTTTATGCTTGACTAGTGGTCTGGCAGGATCGGTGGGCAGTCGAATGACCATGCGAACACATCGATGTACTTTCGGAGGAGCTCAACCAGTTTTTCATGTTGCTCGGCTTCTAGGTGAATGCTGATTCTGGTTTCTTTTACCTCTTATTCACTTCCAAGATTGACCACTTCCATTTCTTTGAGGTTAGGCTTTTTCTGACTCTCCAGCTGTTCGATCTCCTGTTGGAGATTGTCTGGCATCATACTCCTCGTAATTTGGGTCGTTGCGCTCGACGGTTTCTTTACATCACAATCGCAGAATGCGGATTTTTAGCATTTTGATTACTAAAACGAAAAGCTAAGTATAAATGAAGTGGTAAATAAAGTTACAATATTTGATAAAATGATTCTTTTTATTTCATCAAAAGAGGAACGTCTTAAGCGTTCAAAAGAGGCAAATGACAAAAAGGTACAGACACGGTGTATGCCTCAATTGACCGTGCACTTTTCCAAAGAAAACTTTTATAGTTCCACACTACTAAGACTCCTGGTGAACCAAAGATGGACTGGCGGTCCAATTTCGCAGCCTTCTTTTGGTTCAGCATCCCTGATAGTTGGTGTCTTGATGTCAGTCCATTCACAACATTCTTCAATCATATTCACGAACAACTTTCCCATCATGTCGATGATATCATCTTCTGGTACTGAACTCAGCAGGCCCAAACAAATGTACATGTTCAAAAAGAAAGAGAAGGCTATTAAACGCATATTCTATATGTTCAGTCATGCATCAAACATATAAATAAATGACTGAAGCAAAATATATAAGACTATCAATGCTTAAATACTATGAGAACTCATACTAATGTGGTGGTTATATATGGCAAATGATTTACACTGAAAACCTTTCATTGTCATTAAACACTAAACTCTTAGAGAATAACAAGTGTCAATGAATTAAGGGCTAATAAGAGAATTCCACTCAAGGTCGATGCCCCCTTTGGATCCCCCTACACTTCAAAGTTCCCAAGGGTCTCAAGGCCTAGGGCAATGCTTGTGCCAGGGAGAGTAGCCCAACCTAGAGTTAAATTCTACTCCCAAATACCCTTAACCACTAACGACTCATTTTTCTTATGGTTTTAAATGTCAATGAGGCTCTTTCAATGTAAACCAAATATCACAATACAACCTACCATAGAAGTATACTTTCCCTTGATAGAATAACATAAGAACATAAGAACAATTTCATTTTTATAACTTCATTTCTAATACCAAATGAATGATACACATAATTAAACAAGTCAGATTTCAAATACATATGGGGAAGGGAATATAAAACACTATAGTATTGCTATTAAAGGTTTAAACACTTGGGATCACATTCAAAGGATAGGTAAAGAACACACAACTCAGATATGCAGCAACCCAGAAATATAAATACTTCTGCTTTGGCAGACTAATTATAGGTTGATTAGCTTAGGTCTGGCCATCAGCACATGTATAAACTGACCACACTGTTTGGAACTCTTAAAATCATCAACAAGGATTCAAACAAACAGTCACATCAAACAACTTCTATAGGTGTTATAAAAAATACCAAAACATGATCAAGATTCTTAGTAGGACTACAGGCTTACAGATTCAAACATGGGGTTCCTAAAGGTTCTTAACAGGATCATTCTCATAATAGTATTAACCTTAAGCAAACCTTTATGTTCAGGCAGTAACAATAAAGAACTTTTCATAGGATTTAAAAAAAATCAGATTCAGTTCAGATTAGAAGGAAAGAGAGGATTGAGTACAATTTCAAAACAAAAGCATGGAATCATGAAGCCAAACAAGGGAACATACAAAGTTGAAAATCA
Organism: Nicotiana otophora; assembly: GCA_000715115.1. Classification (NCBI taxonomy): domain Eukaryota; kingdom Viridiplantae; phylum Streptophyta; class Magnoliopsida; order Solanales; family Solanaceae; genus Nicotiana; species Nicotiana otophora. The sequence goes on along the minus strand of AWOL01S0024781.1, from coordinate 21,503 downwards.
ACTACACATAGATACTTTAATGATATTACAAAGACATGGTAAGCTTCATAAAATCAGCAATGTCATGAGGGATTAAAGACAAGGAAAGTGTTGTGCCAAACATGTTTAAATTTTAGCTATACAGACTGAGATTTACATCTAAACATGAGGTAGTCATACTCAAGCTTGAAAGTAGTCATGACTATGTCTTGTTTTATGAAAGACACCTTGATAGTGACAGAATATACATGCAGAAGGGTTATTGAGGTTCACAAAAGTTTACATTAATAAGAATGTTTCATGTAGATGCAAGCAGCAGTTAGATATGGGCATAAAAATATCATCATAATAACTCAGAAAGCTACTCTTAGAGTTAACAGACATTGATATAGAGAAAAGAGCACTTAAACACTTAAAACTTCTCATGCTTTAGTTAAGTGGTGAAGGATTAAACTATGAACTTTCAGGTTTGTCCTAGTTAGGATTATCAAACAACAATCTCGACCTCAAGACAACAGAATGCAGGAAACAATGTATGGAGATAGAGATCACAACATAATCATTAATAGAAAATATGAAGCCTAGGCAAGCATGAGAGGTCATTTAAAGTATATTAAGGAAACTTAATTGTGTTGGCTATTTGAGATCAGAATGAAACTCATTAAGATCAGATAGCAGCTTAATCAACACTAATTATAAATATTCAAAGTATGACAGATGACCACAAGTTAACAACATACTATCATGAATTGGAAATGACAACCATGCACTAATTACAAACATCATAAACGAACATAATTGACAAAAGGTAACACCATGCTCATGATATTCAAGTAAGACAATCAAAAAAGAAGAGGGTGAAGGTGTACTGACCTTCTCGAGGGCAGCAGACCAAGTAAGAATTTGTTTAGCTGTTTAGGATCCAAGAACTCAAAACTTCAACCAATGAGTACCTCAGAGCAAAATTAGAAATCGAGTAAGAACTTAGACTTAGTCGAAAAAGTTCTAAAACACTACTATTGATTTTCTGCTTTTGTTAGGTGTTCTTGGCGTTGTTTCTCTTCGGTGGTTAGTGATGTTAGGTGAGAGAAAACAAGGCCCTATGGTATCCGATCTCCACCCGATCAGCTAGGCCTCCTTCCTACATATGCCGTGTGGGTTCACTTTTCCAAATCACAGCTATTTTCAATCTCATCCCAAATAAGGGGAATAATCACAATCCACTCCTGCACCGGCACGTGTAGTTTCGGGTATGGGCCTTATGACCCATCCTTCCTCGGTATACTAATGATACTCCCAAAAACATTTTTGGCTTACACACAAGGGAAACAAAAGCACAAATATATTTACCTCATCATCTTTTACATTGTATAAATCACTACTGGTATTTTCAACCAATAACAACCACAATATTTCCTTGGTTCTTTTGGCCATTCACGAGATTCTTTATTCAAGGCACGATGGCCGTATTTCATATTCCATGATTTCATATCTTTCCTTCCATGGATCATCATCATAAATATCAATATATATAATATTCTGGAGTCACAACTTTAAGTTCGTTAGAAATGAAAGCTTTAAACACAATAGATTTCTTTCCAAGAAATGGAGTTAAATAATTGACAATCAAAGTGCAAGTTAAAATCAGAAACAAGTAGCACACCATTTATTCTTGAAGTACTTTTCCCCAAAAAGGGCAATACACAATTTCCACTTACGAATAAGTAAACACGCAAAACACATTGAAAATACTTACAAAGCATATCATAGTTAAAACAACCCCATATGGGCATGACTTGAGTACATAAGCTTTTAGGCAATTCTATTTTTGAAATAACGTTAGAACAATTGAATCAAATCTCAGTTCATAATCTTCACACATCATCTTATTTCATTGGCACCACTAGCCGCAAGTATAACTTTCATTCTTAGTAGTTGGCCACACTCTATATCCCCAATTCACTTATTTCACATCCAAACATTTTTATAGATTACCAACAATAAGATATTTTCAATCAAGACCTTAGGTACACATATAAGCAATTAAGAGTCTTAAGCATATAGAGTTTTTCTCACACAAGTTGGTATATTAGCTTTCATTTGGAACACAACTCAAAGCCATAACATTTTAATAAGCAACCCATACTTTGAATATATATCTTTTGACATAAGGATCATTCGGAATAGTCAAGTTAAAACGAGATAACCCGGAACATAGAAATTAGGAACTTGAACCAACAATACTTGAAACTTATGGGAACATTATGGAATTCGATTCTAAGAGAGTAGTTTAGCCAACATACCTCGATTGAGCTTTCGTTAGAGTTGTTACAATGCTCCACTACCCTTGCCAACGTCAATCTATAGAAACATGGTCAAATTGGGCCATCTTTAGGAAGGGGGTTCATAACATTCAACTCACTTAAGCATTTTATCAAACATTGAGTGTGCACATTTCTGTACAACATTCATTGATGATATTTCTTTATCCAATACCCACTCTTTGCCCACCAATTCATAGTACAACCATCCTTTAATAGTTTAGGACCTCCAACAACGTATTCACGTCTTACTATCCATCCCCAACCAACCAATTTATCAAACAAATCACTTTTCATTCTCTACAAATTCTAAAAATTCCAATTAGTGGAACTATGGCTTCCAATCCCCATGCAATAAGTTCTAACTCTAAATTGCTACTCATGTATTCATTATTAAGTCATGCATTCAAGTCCAAGGAGATGGAATTACCTTTGGGGGTAAATCTTGCAAAGTCCTCACTTGAGCTCTTGGGAAGATTCCTTGAAAATCTAATGATTCCATGGTGGATTTTGTTAGTTTTAGAGTGAAATTGATGGAATGAAATATCAAACTAGTAGGTATTACTTAACTTGAAGATAGAAGAAGTTGGGGGTCTTGAGACAGTGGAGAGAAGCTCTAAGAATCGGCTAAGAGGAGTGGGAGATGTGAGCTACCGAAATGCTCTTTACAAAGGCTTCAGGCCTAGCTTGTCCATCCTCGTGCGTCGCGCGGACATGGACGAGCTCTCGTTCAAGTTCCCGTGCTGGGGCAATATTTCGTTGTTTTGTTGAAATGGCTGGGGGTCTTTGCTCGTTCAAACCCGTGTGGCGCACGAGTTCAGACAAGCCCCCTAGATGCATCCTTCCTATATTTCTTGTTTTCCAACTTATCCTTCTTCGATACCTTGCTATGATGTAGATCCCCAATTCACTTTCAAACTTTCATATAAGTATGAAATCATAATTACACGATGTTACCCTCATCCATAGACATCTGGGATACACAAACGAAAAGTGGAGATCCGAGGCGCGATTTAAGGCCTTAAACCCTTAGCAAAACTTTCCTTGTTTCGCCTGCCTTATTTTAGTAATTTGATCATAACTTCTTGTATAAATATCCAAATGACAAATGGTTTGGTGCATTTAAAACCAGACTCGAAGGGCTATTCTTTAGGACAAAATTCATGGAAAATATCTTTTTGCTATTAGAGTAATTCCCGCTTAAAGTAAGGTGTTGTGCAAATTGCGACATCTTTTTCACTTAATATATCCAACTTGTCCCACATAAATTTTTCCCACTCACAAACCTCCTTAATATGTTCCAACACACCTTAAATATATATATTTTCATTTTAAATTGATTTGGTTCTATCCCATAGGTCTCCTTTAATACTCGAAAATGTTATTCCCAAATACCGCTGGCGCACTTTAAAATCTTCATTAGAAAAGTTTAACGGGGCCTTACAATCGCGATGCACAAAAATGAACTCAGCAAAAAATACGCTTCGCGTTGGCGGCACTAACCTCCCAAACGCGATGAACACATGCACCACAACTACGTGAACATGCCTACGACCTTGCGAATGCGAAGAAAGAAATCCCCAGCTCCCAGCTCAACCGTGATCGCGAACCATCACCTGCGAACGCGATGAACAAACCCTTCAACCCTTCGCGAATGCGTTTCTCCTCTCGCGAACGTGATTAATAAACAACCAGAAGCTCCCCAAAACTCTATGCGATCGCATCCTTTCCTTCGCAATTGCGAAGGCCTGAAACACCAGAACTAACAGAAAACCAGCTATGCCAAACATGAGGAAAAGGGTCCGAAGTTAATTCGAAGGTCACCCGAGCCCCTTGGGACCCCGTTCGAACACGCCAACAAATCCCAAAACATAACACGAACTTACTCGAGGCATCAAATCACACATAATAATATCAAAACTACCAATCACACCTCAAATCAAACTTAATGAACTTTGAACTTTCAACTTCCAAAACTCGTGTCGAACCATATCAAATCAACTCGTAATGACCTCAAATTTTGCACACAAGTTACAAATGACATAACAAACATATTTCAACTCCCGAAACAACAATCTGAACCCGATATCATCAAAGTCAACTCCCGGTCAAATGCATGAACCTTCCAAACCTTCAAATTGCCAACTTTCGCCAATTATGGCAAAAACTTTCTAGAGACTCCAAATGCAAATCCGGGCATATGCCTAAGTCCAAAATCACCATCCGTACCTAACAGAACCATCAAAACTCCAATCCGAAGTCAATTACCCAAAAGGCAAACTTGGTCAACTCTTCCAAATCAAAGTTTTCTAGTCGAGAATCATTCTTCCGAATCAATTCCGAACAACTCGAAAATCAAAATTGACCATGCACACAAGTCATAATACACCATATGAAGCTACTCATGACCTCAAACCACCGAACAGAATGCAAATGCTCGAAACAACCGATCAGATCGTTACAAAATTCAATATGTCAATTATAAAGCATGAATACGGTTATTCAATATACTTTTCTTTTAGTAAAGTTTGGCTTGAAGTCCCCATTGTTCTTGAACCGCCTTTGCATATTGTCTCAGTGCATTCACCACATACGACTCTGTTTAGAGGTGTAACATTTTGTATATGACTGATCTGCAATTGAACTAACTCAATGTTTAGCCGTCCATGCTTCAACATACTCGGTAAAAGAAAAATGATTGAGACAATATCTTCAACTCCTCTCCCTTAAGAGTTCGTCTTCTTGGTGAAATCCAAACGCTACACCTTTTATTCAAATGTTCTGTGCTTTTCTCATTTTTTAATCAATGATAGTTCAAATAATGGAACCATAATTAACTGAATGAGATTTTTAGTTCCTATGCAAGTACAAGCACACAATGCAAATATGGCAAAAATGACTGCCATTTGATAATATTTGTTGATGACCCTTAATTATTTCTAAACGTCATCATGACATTATGTAATTGTGCTTTACTAATCAAGATTCTCTGAGATGTTTTAGATCCACCAGCTAATTAAATACAATTCTCTCACGATTTGTTTTCAAGTCGTGGTCAAAACATGATGAATTTTGTTTTCAAAATATCATTGATTTGGGGCCTAAATCAAGACAAACATTATCTGTGCTGATGATGTAGGGACACAATACGATGTACTGAAATGAAGTAGTGCTTTGCATACCCTAGTTGCTAAAGGGGCACGAACTTTTGGAGAGAAACAAGCTAAGAACGGTCCTGATCAGTAGATGATGAACAGCTTTTACAATCTTTCTTTATTTTTTATTTTGATTTTCTTCCTCTTCCTCTTCCTCTTCCTCTTCCTCTTCCTTCTTCTTCTTATTCTTCCAATTTGAAGATTTGATTCAATCGCATCAAGTTATTCTCTAACCTGACCCCAACCCCACATCTTCCACCCATTGTAAATAAAGTTAAAATTAAAAAACAGGTGTGATTCACACTTTTGCTTTCATTTCTGTTTCTTTCGTAACCCACCTTTCCATGCATGCATGAAACCCAAGAGAATACACAGTGGTCCTCAACTTGGTCAACTTGGTCATATCCACCTTTGACTAGCAACCACCACATTTTTGTGAATAGGGTTTTGAGATTATTGAGAATTGTGAACATATGGTTAAATTTAACTTCTTAGAAGATAAAATTGACATATTTAACGTTGTGGTACTCAAAGTTAAAAGATGGAGCTCTTTTAATTAATCTCTCCATATTTGTAACACCCCTCCTAAATTGACAGAAACTAATATTTCTGTCCTACCAAGCAATTGACCAAGCATATTTTCCCAGAGATAAGAGTCATTTATCTTTCTTGGCAGTGTACTGAAACTTGTTTCTAGTTATAGCTTCCGTAACTTGAGAAATAAGCAAAGATACAAAAAATGTATCTAAGCATGAGATGTATCATAGGAATAACGTAGAACCTGTTTGGCCAAGCTGCCAAAAACCTTATTTTGAAAAGTATTTTTTTTCAGAATTGTTTTTTTCAAAAGTATTTTGAAAAAATTAGTTTATGTTTGGCCAATTCATTTAAGAAGTACTTTTTACAATATTAGGTAAACAAATTGTGTTTGGCCAAACTTTCTAAAAAGTGCTTTTGAGTGTCAAATTACCAAAAAAGGGTAATACAAAGGTCTTATAATTATTTTAAAGAGAAAAATAAACTTAAATATTTATCGTAAGAAACTTTTATTATTTTTTATTTTATTTAATTAAAATATAAAACATAAAGTAAACATACATATTAAAGATTTAAATCAATATAACATATATAGTTATACCAAAACATATAATATTATCTAGTATAATTACTTATTGTCATCATTCAATATGAATTAGCAGTCTATTCCACAAATTATTATATGTTAATAATCCACAATGAAATAAAAGTCACTTACACATGATAATATTTCTGAACAATTTCATCTCTAATTCTATCACACAACGCCTTCATATTAGTAAAAGACTTGCCTTGCATTTCTAAAGGAATACCAGAAGGCACATCTCCTTCCTCAATCTCTGCAGAATGTCTTCATTAACATAATAGTTGAATTTCTTATCGGTAGAAGAATGTCGTCAGATGAAATTATGTATAGCCATGGTAGTTGTAATAAGATGATTCTGAGTGTCAAACTTGAAGTTGTAAAAAATTATTGTTTTCGTAAAAAGAAAAGAAGTTAATTTTGTTTAAATTCAAATTCAAAAAGATAACTAATTATTATCAACACGTAATGCACAATTCATTTTTTTTAGATTCAAATAAAAAAAAACTAATTATTACCTAACATAACTAACTTTCTCCTAATTTGCCAAGTGACCTAATGTGAGACTGCCACTTGGCTTGATGTGGAGGCTTTTTCTTTATTTTTTAATAATATATAAATTATGCGATGCAATTATAAATTTATTACCTATTTGTAGGTAATTTTCACAAATTAGATTTGATAATTGTTTTAAAGATTTAGAAATTAATATCCTATAACAGAAGAAATTATAAATGATTATTGGTAGGAAGAGAATTAATAATCCAAGAAGGATGTAGATAATTTTCTTTAGTGTGAAAAAAGAAGAAGATAATTTGGAAGCTACGAAACATTACAAAAAGAAAATATCAAAAACAAGAAAAGTCAAAAAAGAATTTGGAAAGTTACAATATATTCATATATATATATATATATATATATATATATATATATATATATGTATATATGATATCTCTAATTTTAAAAGAATAGTAGAAACTAGAAACAAAAAAAGAAAAAGCTTCAATTAGTAAGGGGTAATTTGAAAAATATAAATTTATGCTGATGATAGTTTTGTCTTGAATCAAAAAGAAAAGTCAAAAACAAGAAAAGTCAAAAAAGAATTTGGAAAGTTACAATATATTCATATATATATATATATATATATATATATATATATATATATATGTATATATGATATCTCTAATTTTAAAAGAATAGTAGAAACTAGAAACAAAAAAAGAAAAAGCTTCAATTAGTAAGGGGTAATTTGAAAAATATAAATTTATGCTGATGATAGTTTTGTCTTGAATCAAAAAGAAAAGTCAAAAACAAGAAAAGTCAAAAAAGAATTTGGAAAGTTACAATATATTCATATATATATATATATATATATATATATATATATATATATATGTATATATGATATCTCTAATTTTAAAAGAATAGTAGAAACTAGAAACAAAAAAAGAAAAAGCTTCAATTAGTAAGGGGTAATTTGAAAAATATAAATTTATGCTGATGATAGTTTTGTCTTGAATCAAAAAGAAAAGTCAAAAACAAGAAAAGTCAAAAAAGAATTTGGAAAGTTACAATATATTCATATATATATATATATATATATATATATATATATATATATATGTATATATGATATCTCTAATTTTAAAAGAATAGTAGAAACTAGAAACAAAAAAAGAAAAAGCTTCAATTAGTAAGGGGTAATTTGAAAAATATAAATTTATGCTGATGATAGTTTTGTCTTGAATCAAAAAGAAAAGTCAAAAACAAGAAAAGTCAAAAAAGAATTTGGAAAGTTACAATATATTCATATATATATATATATATATATATATATATATATATATATATGTATATATGATATCTCTAATTTTAAAAGAATAGTAGAAACTAGAAACAAAAAAAGAAAAAGCTTCAATTAGTAAGGGGTAATTTGAAAAATATAAATTTATGCTGATGATAGTTTTGTCTTGAATCAAAAAGAAAAGTCAAAAACAAGAAAAGTCAAAAAAGAATTTGGAAAGTTACAATATATTCATATATATATATATATATATATATATATATATATATATATATGTATATATGATATCTCTAATTTTAAAAGAATAGTAGAAACTAGAAACAAAAAAAGAAAAAGCTTCAATTAGTAAGGGGTAATTTGAAAAATATAAATTTATGCTGATGATAGTTTTGTCTTGAATTAATTAATTTTCTGCTTCTGCTTCTGTTTCTTGGAAGAAGCTAGAATTTTCTGCTTCTTGCCAAAAGCAGAAAAATTACTTCTTCTGCTGGCCAAAAGTACTTCTCCGTCGTGACCAAACAACTTAAATTTTTTAGAAAGCACTTTTTTGGAGGAAGGGGAAGTACTTTTGACATCCAAAAAATTTGGTCAAACTGGCTCTTAATAACCATGTTTTTCGAAGAGCTTAGATCCGAAAAGCATTTGGTCTTTCTTTTTTTTTTTAATAAAAAAAGGACTAATATACCACCAGGTGGCTTATTTTATTAATAATATAAAATCAAATAGAATGAGTACAAGTAAGGAGCCAAAACTAACCTTATTAATCCTAATGAAGTAGAAAAAAGCATTTGATTGGATATAAAACAAAAATAGAAAAAATACTGCTTTTTCATAGACCTGAAGACGAGGGGCATAGTAGAACCAAAAATGTTCAAGTGGCCTGTTTTTGATAATTAGAAAACCTAAAGTATTGAATTTGTATTTCTATCTTTTCATTATTAGGCGAGGGACCAAATTCAGGTAACGTAGTCAATGTTGTTTGATTTTAAAGAACCCCCTAAGTATTATTGCAACTTGGAAAGAGTTGTATTGAATTTGTAGCTGAATCTAATGATGTTAACTCCTCAAGGAATGCTTTATGGAATTATGGTCAAAATATACAACATTTAAAGGTCAAATTGTTGTGTAAAGCCAAAACCGCGGCACTAAAATGCTTTCTGGTCAAAGTATAAACTTTCAACATTCCATGAAATATATTTTGAACATTTAGACCTCCTTCACTTATATCAAAAGAGAGAAAACAATTTATAAAAGAAGCTAGTGTTGTACTGACTAAGGACTTGATACTCAACGTTACATGAAGGGTTATGTACAGAGGCGGAGTTAGGGATTTAAGTGTGTGGGTTCTAAAAACATTGCTTCCAGGGGGAATTGAATCCCCATCTTTTCCAACGAACCCACAACCCTTACCGTTGAATCAAGACCCCTTTTGTTACTGGGTTCGGCAGTATATATTTATATAGATTTAGTAAATATTTCAATACAAATACAGAGTTCCGGAAAAAGTTATTGAGTTCGCCCGAACCCGCACCCTACTGTAGCTCCGTCCCTGGTTATGTATAACATCGTTTAAGATCAAACATGCACGAACAGAAAGAGCTGATAGAAACATTGCAAGATAAACCAAACTTATAAAGATAATTGTCATTCTATTTTATTGCTTCTCTCTGGCGTTTCTCTTCTATATGTTTTCCTTATTTAACAAAATAATACTTACACTTGTTCTCCACCTGTACAAGTCTAATCCAGCATATGCTAAAAACTAAATATGTCTATGGATTTTATGATGATTAAGTTGTTAAGCAGCAGAAAAACTAATTAAACTAGAAGAAATGTAAAAATATTTTTAGAGATAATGGTAAAATTATTATGGCTTACCTATAATTTAGAACGTGGGCCAAAAACGTCTCATTTTCCCTATGTTATAAATTTTACTTTGATGCTTTTTTGAATTTTTGCTAGGGAATATACGAACCTAATCATTTGATAACTTCTAAATATTACACATTCAAATCCCCAAAGGGAATTTTTTAGTCATCGTTCGAATTAACCCATAAAGAGATACTTTTCTTGTAAGAAGAGGAACCTATATTCAATGATCATTCATTCACCTTTAAACTTTTGCATTTAATGTTCCAATGATTTGTGGCACCCTCTCTCTAAATGAAATCCACATTTCTTCAAAATTTGTTTTGAAAAACTTAAAACAGATCAAAAGCTTAAAGGTGAAGTGGAATGGTCCATAGGTAAGAGGGATATCCTGTTGACTACTGACAAAATCGACTCAATGTTATACTTCTTTTTTCAGTTTGGCCCCTACATTTGGCTAAGAGAGTCGAGAACCCATTTGTGGTTATTATGGACAAGTTAACGAAAATGTGTGTTTTAAAAAAAGAGTGATATTTTTATATATAGCGCTCTTTTAAAAAGCGTTATACTTTAACGGAGTTTTGACCGTTAAAGTAAAGAGCGCTATATATATATATATATATATCTCTTTTTTAAACCGCAGTATATAACCGTGCTGTTCCAACCAAGAGGTTGTGAGTTCGAGTCACCCCAAGAGCAAGGTGGGGAGTTCTTGGAGGGAAGGATGCCGAGAGTATTTTGGAAACAGCCTCTCTACCCCAGGGTAGGGGTAAGGTCTGCGTACACACTACCCTCCTCAGACCCCACTAGTGGGATTATACTGGGTTGTTGTTGTTGTTGTTGTTGTAGTATATAACCGTGCTATACCTGTTTTCTGGACCCACCAATAAGTCTCATGTGTTTAACTGACATAACAATAATTCAAATGGGTATAACGCTCTTTAAAAGAGCGATATACCTAAAAATATTCAGTCCACCGAGCGAGGCATTGCCTTATTTAAAGGCGTTAGGATTTTACAAAAATCCATTCAAAAATATTCCTAACTCTCGTTCAAATTTTTCTTCTTGTTAAATTCTCAAGCATTTTTTCATAATGTCTGAAGAGCAAAAAGTAAGGGTTTCATTATATTGGGGGGGGGGATGAGGTTGTGGTGGCAAATAACTCTGTTAGCTATAGTTTATCTCCACAGTTTCATGTTAAGTTGTCACTTGCAATGGAATACGATAGATTGGTATCGTTGTTATGTAATAAAATGAGTGTGAGGAAACGTTCGGTGAACCTTAAAGTAACCGAAAGATATCCGTATTACGTCACTCCGCAAGGGGTTGCTTGTTACGCTGAGTTTAACATCGACGATGATGAAACTTTGAGGGATTTTTTGAGGACTCCAGATGAATACCGGGAATTTCTTATGATAAAAATATTAGAAATATACGCCAAGGTCGAAGACGTTCGCAATAATGAGGTTGCGCATAGTAGGGATAACCCTCAGTCATCGGGTGGTTATTCTGGAGCAGTTTTTGCCGGACAGGTTCCGGATGAAAGACTTTGCCCTGATTTAAACTTATCACCACGGGCGAATGAGGAGCGAGGAAATAATTTCTCTCCTGCTTTACATAATCTACAAGACGAGTGGTAAACTTTAATTTTTCTTAGTGTTACGATGTATATTTTTATTGTATTGAATTTGTATTAACACTCATATATTCCACAGGGGGTACCGGCCAGATATGACTTTTAAAAGTTATGAACCCACGCCCAGTTAGAATATGCGTAGTTCTGGTGTGTTGGATCATGGTGATCCATCCGGGAGTCATCACCAACAGGATAATGTTCATCAAGGAATGTCAAGACGTTACGACTTATAAGTGAAGTGATACAGCTATATGAAAAGTATTTATTAATTTCAGTAGCTTATCTTTTTGTTGTTTGTGCAGTGAAAACGAGAAAGTTGAACGACCTGTCCTCACTCAATTGCCCGAAGACGACATATTAAATCGGGATCTGGCAGATGCACAGAGTGAGAAAGAGAACAATGATTATGACAACAATGCCGATGATTCCGGAGACGACACACCCTTCCCTAGTGAGGATGGTGACGAGAAGGAAGAGAATGAAGGGCCTGATTTGACCAGGGAGTATGCTCCACCCCCCGCTATACCAAGAGTGTACGAGTCCCAAGTGCCGTTTTATTCAAGGAAGATTCCCTACCTTGATAACTTGCCAAGTATGCCAGATGTGGATGCTCTCACAAGGGATTTTAATGAACTTTGGACAGCAATGTGGGATGATTCTAGACCAACAGTGTTGGCAAAGGGCATGCTTTTTTCTGATAAAGTGCGCCTAAGCAGGGCGGCGAAAATGTGCAGTGTAAAAGAGTGTCGTGAGATGACGGTATGGGAGTCAAGTCCGGGTGTATACAAGGTTGTTTGTCGCAGATGGTTTACGGGTTGTCATTGGATTCTGTGTGCGAGCAAGAAGAACACAGGTCTCTGGAAAGTAGGTAAATATATTCCCACCCACAAATGTGAAATGGACACATTCAATGGGAATCACTACAACTTAGATATTGACTTGATTTCTCTTGTCCTTATTCCATACCTTGAAGCGTCCATAAGGTATAAAATCAATGAGTGCATTACATCAGTCCACCAGGAATATGACTATACCATTACCAAAATAAAGGCATTTCTCGTGCGCAAACGTGCGTTTGAAATTATTTATGGTAACTGGGATAAGTCATTTGCAGCTCTACCCAAGTACATGGCCGCACTGCAACACTTTAACCTCGGAACGGTTGTTGAATGGAAGCTTGAGCGGAGTATGAAAAAACCAGAATATATATTCAATTATATATTCTGGGCATTTAAACGAGCAGTTGATGGTTTTCCGTATTGTCGGCCGGTAATATCCGTAGACGGCACTCATGTCTATAGAAAGTATGATATCAAGCTGTTGATAGTCGTTGCAGTAGATACTAATGGACAAATATTTCCTCTAGCTTTTTTTATTTGTGCCAATGAAAGCCAAGAGACATGGACGCTTTTTTTGAACCATTTGAAAGAGAACGTTGTCAAACAGCGTTCCAGGATTTGTCTAATATCTGATCGGCATAGTGGTATCTTAAGTTCTGTAGAGAACTTGCTTGCATGGCAAGAACCTTATGCCTACCACCGTTACTGTGTGAGGCACTTTAAGGCCAATTTCCAAAAGGCACATCCCAACAAGGATCTGCATGATTTGATGTGGATGGCAGCAACAGACCACCAAGAGCATAAATGTCGGAGGCACATGGAATCTATCAAGAAGGAAGACGAGAGAGCCTATCATTGGTTGATGCGACATGAGCTTCACAAGTGGACTTTGCATGTGGATGATGGAAGAAGATGGGGAATTCTGACTACAAACATGTCAGAGTCTTTCAACGGGTTATTGAAGTCGGCAAGAGGATTGCCTGTCACTGCCATGGTGCGGATGTCGTTCAAGCAGATAGCGGAGAGGTTTGTTGAAAGGGCTGCAACGTCATTGATGGAAAAGGGTGTTAAATTTATGCCACTGCCGATGAAGAGATTTGAGAAATGCAGGAGGCGAGCACATTGGCATTCATTTTTGTAGTACGATCACGACAGAAATATTTTTGAAGTTCGCACCGCTATCCATCAAAATCGGGGGAATAATGTACATACCATAAAAGAATCTAGAAGGTTATGCTCTTGTGGGAAATAGTCCATCTACCACATGCCTTGCTCACATGCCATCAGGTGCTTTCAACATACAGGTTTAGGGCCAACCAACTACGTTGATAAACAATATAGTGTTGCTTCTTACTTAAACACCTATAGTGGGCAGTTGCAGCCAGTGGGTGCTGAGCATTATTGGCCGCCGGAACCATTTAAAATAGTGTGTAACAAGGACTATTTGCGTCGAATACAAGTGCAGAAGAGAATGCGTATACGGAACCAGATGGATGTTAGCGATACCGTTTATGCGCGCAAATGTGGTATATGCTCGCAAATAGGACATGGCCGTCAAAAATGTCCTTCGGCTGGTTTGGGTGGCGGTGGTAATCAAGCTCGTGGTGGGTGTTCTTCTAATGTGCCCAACTATCAATGAGTTTATGTTGTAACAAGTAGTTGTTTTGTTTATGTTACAAGAAGTATCAAATAAAAGTATGTTTCCATTGTTTCTAAATCTTATTGATATTTAACATTTTCCAGTTGAATAAATTAATGCATTTCTCCCTCCCGTTCATGTAATAAAAAATAGTATTAGATTAAAAAACGGAAAAATATGTGAATATATTTGATAAATATAGTTGATAAATATAGTTCAAAAATAGTTGACTTAAAGGTAGATTTCTGATAAATATGTGAATACACATAGCGAGGTTAAATACTACGTTATGTGAATATATATAGCGCGGTTAAATACTACGTTATGTGAATATATATAGCGCGGTTAAATACTATGTTATATGAATATATATATCGCGGTTAAATACTACGTTATGTGTATTGTCTTGTCGAACTGAAAAGCTGCCCGTATGAGAAAAAGCTGTTTTGTATCCGTAATCATCTTTAACACGCAAAGCATAGCGCGGTTAAATACTACGTTATGTGAATATATATAGCGCGGTTAAATACTATGTTATGTGCGTTGCCTTGCCTATAAATAACGGGCACATTCTAGTTATTTTCTGCGCTTAACAATAACCAATAGCAAAACTTTCCATAAAAGCAAGGTTTTTTTTAACACTTTAACAAATATCTGAACGCCTTTATGTACCAAGGTCCCAGTACGGCAAAAATTATTTGATGAATGACTGTTGGGATGATGGCGAAGTTGGACGCCGCTACTGGATGTGTGTGAACAAGTTTTATAGGGTTCCTGGCGAACCTTTTTGTAATTTTGAGGTATGGATTGATGAACCCTGTAAGCAGGAATGCTACAAACGATCTTTGCAGTATCTTCATGATTTGACCTTACAACAGTGTGAATATGAAAAAGAATATAAACGAGAAATTGCGAAGTTGAAGGAGAAACTGAAAGAGGCAGAATTAGAAAAAAATAAGATGGAAGAGAAATTTAAGTGGTTGGAGCAGAGAATAATGGGTGGCAATGACTAAACAATGACATGTATGTGTTGAGTGTACTACTTTATCTTTATGTTTCCCGTGTCATGTATTTTCATTAGTTGTACTGAATTTAAATTATGTTAAGTTGTTATGTTTTGTGTTTGTATTGTAGTATTAAAATAAAGAAGGAACGGGAGCATATTATGTAAACATAAAAAATTATTGTTATTATTTACATAAAATACAAAAAAAAAAATCAATATGTCCCACAGCCTGTGTGCTTTAATGCAGCCGCTGGCCTGAGGCGCATCCTATCCCGCCCAGCTACGCTATCAGGATCATCCTCATCATGGCGCCTCTTTATAGCAGGATGCGCTGCAGCATGATTATCGGTGGTGCTGGCAGGATCGGTAGAAGGGGCTGTCGGTCCAGTAGAAACCTACAGAAGAATAAGTCAGCTCGGTATAGGAAAGTATATATTAAGTCACAACAATTTAAATTGTCTTACCATGGTCTCGTCGGGCTCCTGGGGGGAGGGAAGGCGGAATTAGGTCAGCTCGGTCGTTCCAAGTATGGACCTACGCCTCTAGCCATACTACATATGCGTCGTCCGCCCTGGAACGATCATCCCGCTGATAATGTGTGGCCTCCCATGTAGGCCCCCTCGGTATATACTGCGGACGGCCAAACTGGCAAAGTACCCACTCCGTGGTATGATGCTCCACAATATCGAGGCACATGAGAGGGACGGAAGTGCTCCAAATCAGTCGGTCGGCCGAGCAATAATCGGGCAGGCCACCTATCAAGTCGTCGTTGTATGGCGTCCAGATGAACTATCAAATAACAACAGAAAACGTGAGTATGCGCAACACATGTGAAGCTATACCAAATAAGTTTAGGTACACATTTACCTGTGCGTACTCCAGCATATCCAACACATCCTTGCAAAGGGGGAGATTATGCTGAGCCTTGTAATCTCGTACATATCCACGCCGGAAAACCCACCTCCTAGCTAGAGGGAGAAACGGAGGTGGTACATCCGGAGGTAATGGTAGTAGAGGTGGCTACAACTGCAGGAACCGCTCCCAGGCCCAAACCTAACATACAAAGTTGACGTAAAGTTTAAGAAAATTTTTGACTAGATAGAATTGGAAGGAATGAACAGAGTATTCGAATATGTTGCCATCTGTAGAAGCGACAAAAATCCACATACGTCATGCTGGGTGCCCATGCTCGCCCTACACAGATGCCTGTACAAGTGGGCGAGAACAGCAGCACCCCAGCTATACTAATCTAGCAGCTGAAGATGATGAAGAAATCGCAAGCTGACTAGGTTCCCCGAAGTGTTCGGGAACAAGACCCCCCCAAACAGAAGGAGCAGCAGCAACCTCGTATATCGGTGAATATGCAGATCATCTGTCTCCCCGGTGATGTCGGGGCGCAATATCTCCAAATGCTGTCGAATAGCTGTCAAACTCATGCGACTGGCCCCTGAGTGTGCAGTCTCATCATGTGGCCTGAAACCAGTGAGCTGCTGCAGCATGTCCAAATACTGCCCACGCGTCATCTCTCTCATGGCCTGAGGTAGTGCAACGGGCAGTCCATCAATAGGCATCCCATATAACACCTCCACGTCCTGCAGCGTGATGGTGGCCTCGCCAATGAGCAGGTGGAAAGTGTGCATCTCCAGTCGCCACCGATCTATCAGGGCCGTGATCAAAGACCAGTCGAGTTGCAGCCGCCCGATTTCACAAATTCTGTAGAAGCCCGTATCCCGCAGGCGCTGGACTACACGGGGATGGAGATCTCTGTCTTTCATAAAATCCTACATGTCGTCCACTCTCCTGGCGCGGAGAGTCTGGGCCAGTAACTCTCCCTCCCATGCGTAGGCAGACCTATGATCTCCAAATAACACTAATAGCTCATCGAAGACAGGTCCGGGATGCATAGGCGGCACGTCCATGTCGTCTACTGTAAATTAAACAACATTAATTGTATGTTTGATCTGTAAATTAAATAATTAATTTTTATCATATTTAATTGGACAGAGCTATGGGTTCCAGGCTCGATATTTGAGGCACAGTAGCACCAAGCTATCTTGTGTTCTTGTGTGTGTTAATTTTAATATTTTCACAATTTTATATGTTTGTTTTGTAAATTAAATAATAAATTTTTATCATATTTAATTGGACAGAGTATATACCTATGGGTTCCAGGCTCGATATTTAAGGCCCACTAGCACCAAGCTATCCTGAATTCTTGTGTGTGTCAATTTTAATATTTTCATAATTTTGTATGTTTGTTTTGTAAATTACATAATTAATTTTTATCATATTTAATTGGACAGAGTATATCAATATGGGTTTCAGGCTCTATATTTGAGGCCCAGTAGCACCAAGCTATCTTGTGTTCTTGTGTGTGTCAATTTTAATATTTTCATAATTTCGTATGTTTGTTTTGTAAATTAAATAATTAATTTTTATCATATTTAATTGGACAGAGTATATCAATATGGGTTTCAGGCTCTATATTTGAGGCCCAGTAGCACCAAGCTATCTTGTGTTCTTGTGTGTGTCAATTTTAATATTTTCATAATTTCGTATGTTTGTTTTGTAAATTAAATAATTAATTTTTATCATATTTAATTGGACAGAGTATATACCTATGGGTTCCAGGCTCGATATTTGAGGCCCGGTAGCACCAAGCTATCTGTGTTCTTGTGTGTGTCAATTTGATATTTTTATACTTTTGTATGTTTATTTTGTAAATTAAATAATTACTTTTTATCATATTTAATTAGACAGAGTATATACCAATGGATTTCAGGCACGATATTTGAGGCCCAATAGCACCGAAATATCCTAACTTCTTGTATGTGTCCATTTTAATATTTTCATAATTTTGTATAATTGTTTTGTAAATTAAATAATTAATTTTTATCATATTTAATTAGACAGAGTATATACCTATGGGTTTCAAGCTCGATATTTGAGGCCCATTGGCACTAATGTATCCTGAATTCTTTTGTGTGTCAATTTTAATATTTTCATAATTTTGTATAATTGTTTTGTAAATTAAATAATTACTTTTTATCATATTTAATTAGACAGAGTATATACCAATGGATTTCAGGCACGATATTTGAGACCCAATAGCACCGAAATATCCTAACTTCTTGTATGTGTCCATTTTAATATTTTCATAATTTTGTATAATTGTTTTGTAAATTAAATAATTACTTTTTATCATATTTAATTAGACAGAGTATATACCAATGGATTTCAGGCACGATATTTGAGACCCAATAGCACCGAAATATCCTAACTTCTTGTATGTGTCCATTTTAATATTTTCATAATTTTGTATAATTGTTTTGTAAATTAAATAATTACTTTTTATCATATTTAATTAGACAGAGTATATACCAATGGATTTCAGGCACGATATTTGAGACCCAATAGCACCGAAATATCCTAACTTCTTGTATGTGTCCATTTTAATATTTTCATAATTTTGTATAATTGTTTTGTAAATTAAATAATTACTTTTTATCATATTTAATTAGACAGAGTATATACCAATGGATTTCAGGCACGATATTTGAGACCCAATAGCACCGAAATATCCTAACTTCTTGTATGTGTCCATTTTAATATTTTCATAATTTTGTATGTTTGTTTTGTAAATTAAATAATTAATCTTTATCATATTTAATTGGACAGAGTATATCACTATGGGTTCCAAGCTCGATATTTGAGGCCAGTAGCACCAAGCTACCCTGACTTCTTGTGTGTGTCAATTCTAAAATATTCATAATTTTGTATGTTTGTTTTATAAATTAAATAATTAATTTTTATCATATTTAATTGGACAGAGTATATACCTAAGGGTTCCAGGCTCGATATTTAAGGCCCAACAGCACCAAACTATCCTGAATTCTTGTGTGTGTCAATTTTAATATTTTCATAATTTTGTATGTTTGTTTTATAAATTAAATAATTAATTTTTATCATATTTAATTGGACAGAGTATATACCTAAGGGTTCCAGGCTCGATATTTAAGGCCCAACAGCACCAAACTATCCTGAATTCTTGTGTGTGTCAATTTTAATATTTTCATAATTTTGTATGTCTGTTTTGTAAATTAAATAATTAGTTTTTATCATATTTAATTGGACAAAGTATATACCTATGGGTTTCAAGCTCGATATTTGAGGCCCATTGGCACTAAGGTATCCTGAATTCTTTTGTGTGTCAATTTTAATATTTTCACAATTTTGTATGTTTGTTTTGTAAATTAAATAAATAATTTTTATCATATTTAATTGTACAGAGTATATACCTTTGGGTTCCAGGCTCGATATTTGAGGCCCAGTACCACCAAGCTATCCTGAATTCTTGTGTGTGTCAATTGTAATATTTTCATAATTTTGTATATTTGTTTTGTAAATTAAATAATTAATTTTTATCATATTTAATTGGACAGAGTATATACCTTTGGGTTCCAGGCTCGATATTTGAGGCCCAGTAGCACCAAGCTATCTTGTGTTCTTGTGTGTGTCAATTGTAATATTTTCATAATTTTGTATATTTGTTTTGTAAATTAAATAATTAATATTTATTATATTTAATTGGACAGAGTATATACCTTTGGGTTCCAGGCTCGATATTTGAGGCCAGTAGCACCAAGCTATCTTGTGTTCTTGTGTGTGTCAATTGTAATATTTTCATAATTTTGTATATTTGTTTTGTAAATTAAATAATTAATATTTATTATATTTAATTGGACAGAGTATATACCTATGGGTTCCATGCTCGATATTCGAGGCCCAGTAGCACCAAGCTATCTTGTGTTCTTGTGTGTGTCAATTTATAATATTTTCATAATTTTGTATGTTTGTTTTGTAAATTCAGTAATTAATTTTTATCATATTTAATTGGAAAGAGTATATCACTATGGGTTCCAGGCTCAACATTTGAGGCCCAGTAGCACCAAGCTATCTTGTGTTCTTGTGTGTATCAATTTTAATATTTTCATAATTTTGTATGTTTATTTTATAAATTAAATAATTAATATTTATTATATTTAATTGGACAGAGTATATCACTATGGGTTCGGGGCTCGATATTTGAGGTCCAATAGACCCAAGCTATCTTGTGTACTTGTGTGTGTCCGTTTTAATATTTTAATAATTTATGTTTATTTTGTAAATTAAATAATTAATTTTTATCATATTTAATTGGACAGAGTATATACCTATGGGTTTCAGGCTCGATATTTGAGGCCCGGTAGCAACAAGCTATCTGTGTTCTTGTGTGTGTCAATTTTAATATTTTTTTATACTTTTGTATGTTTGTTTTTTTAAATTAAATAATTAAGTTTTAACATATTTAATTGGATAGAGTATATATACCAATGGGTTCCGGGCATGATATTTGAGGCCCAGTAGCACCAAACTATCTTGACTTCTTGTTTGTATCAATTTTAATATTTTGATAATTTTGTATGTTTGTTTTTTAAATTAAATAATTAATTTTTATCATATTTAATTTGACAGAGCATATGCCTACGGTTTCCAAGCTCGATATTTGAGGCACAGTAGTACCAAGCTATCTTGTGTTCTTGTGTGTGTTAATTTTAATATTTTCATAATTTTGTATGTTTGTTTTGTAAATTAAATAATTAATCTTTATCATATAGAATTGGACAGAGTATATACCTATGGGTTCCAGGCTCGATATTCGAGGCCTAGTAGCACCAAGCTATCTTGTGTTCTTGTGTGTGTTAATTTTAATATTTTCATAATTTTGTATGTTTGTTTTGTAAATTAAATAATTAATCTTTATCATATAGAATTGGACAGAGTATATACCTATGGGTTCCAGGCTCGATATTCGAGGCCTAGTAGCACCAAGCTATCTTGTGTTCTTGTGTGTGTCAATTTTAATATTTTTATAATTTTGTATGTTTGTTTTGTAAATTCAATAATTAATTTTTATCATATTTAATTGGACAGAGTATATCACTATGGGTTCCAGGCTCAACATTTGAGGTCCAGTAGCACCAAGCTATCCTTTGTTCTTGTGTGTGTCAATTTTAATATTTTTATAATTTTGTATGTTTGTTTTGTAAATTGAATAATTAATTTTTATCATATTTAATTGGACAGAGTATATAC
>AWOL01S0024777.1:0-10745 GCA_000715115.1 Nicotiana otophora | reverse complement strand
TTTTTTTTTTTTTTTTTTTTCCCTTTATCATTTACTTGGAGATGTGCGCTATTTTTCTTATGAAGACACCAATGATAAGCTGTAAATGACCAAAAAAGTAGTTAGTGACTATTTCGTCATTCTCAATCTATAATCGCTTTTGCCTGAGATAATAAGTTATTTCTTATTTTGACTTGAAAGTTGCACACTATTTCTTTACCCTTTTTCCTTTTCCTTCTTTAACTCTTTGGAAGAACCGGAGGGAAGAAGGGAGGGATTTGCTTGCGAACTTCAAGAAGTTTGTTTCTCCTAAATGAACACTTTGTTCTTAAGTCTACGTTCTTACAATAAAGACGAGGCAAATATAATGTAACATTATCAACTTTCAATTTTATTACGTAGCTTTACGCTCCTTAATGTTTTCCCCTGAAAAGTGAAAAGTGATAACCTCAAATCTGGAGTATAGAATTCTTGATGTTGTTCACCTTCATCCCATTTTGTTTGACATGATTGACAAATTGGGAAGTTTTACCTTTGACTAAAATTTCCTAGAAACATATTGTAGCATTAAAAGTTTATTTAATCTGTAACATAGCCTCAAAAAATACACTGTTTCTCTTATCCCCTTTCAATTTTAGCCAAAACGTGTGTTTCAATTCTTTTTGTTTCCCTGCCTTTGTTTATATTATCTTTCTTTTGTTTTGTTGATTTATTTTATTTTTTCATTTTTGTCTTTTGAAAATTATCCCACGCAAAGCCTCCACACTCCAACGTGGGTCTAAATAAAAAATAGTCTTTAGTCATAATCTGATCGACCCCCCGTTTAAAAAGATTCAGTAAAAGATGATATTTTATAGTCCAACTATCCAGCCAGACAATCCTTATTCACGAATTCCAATATTGAGATATTGGATTTAAAACTAAGTAAAACTATTGCTGATATTCGGCTAGAATTACATATTTTTAGCATATTTTCGCCTCATATCTTGTGTATAAGTGTTGAGGTTTGCATGGTTATTAATGCATTTTACGCTCATTACGTGTTTTAATGTAACGATCCAATTCGTCGTTTTGAGTATTTGAACTTTTTTTTTATTTAATATTTTCCATACATGTATTTGATGATTTGTGACTTGTGGGAATGAGTGGTTTGACTTTCATGGGGTTCAGGAGTGAATTGGAATGCTTAATTTTATTTTTGAAACTTTAAGTTGGAAGAGTTGACCAAGGTTTGTTTTTTGGGTGAACGGCCTCAGATTGGTGATTTGATGGTTCCAATAGGTTCATATGGTGATTTTGGACTTAGGAGTATGTTCGGATTTTGAGGTTCCCAATAATTTTGAGTTTATTTATCAAAAGTTGGCAATTTGAAGTATCTGAGAGTTCTTAAGTTTGATCTATAGTTGACACTGATGATATCGGATTTTGATTGTTGCTCCAGAACTTAGTATAGGTTCATTTTGTTGTATGGAGCTTGCGTACAAAGTTTGGTGGTGATCCAAATTGTTTAGGTTTGAACTGGACGCTTGATTGGAAGCTTGGTAGTTCTTGAACTTAAGACAGATGCAACTTGTGATTTGATCTTTGATTTGTAGATACGATGTTATTGTATATGTTTGAATGCTTTGGATAGGTCCAGGTGGTGTTTATGGACTTGTTGGTATGATTGGGCGAGTACCAGGGTAGTTCGGGTGAGTTTCGGATCACCCGAAGCATTTTTGATGTCGAAGATTTTTGCTGGTGTCAGGTTCTTCATTGCGATCACGAAGGTGGTATCGCGATCGTGGAGTGTATTTTGGAGATGGGGCAGTTGCTCTTCGCGTTCACGGAAGTGGTCTCGCGTTCACAAAGAAAGAGCTGGGAACTAGAGGAAGCCTTCGCGTTCGCGTAAGGCTGGTCGCATTGGCAGAATGGTCGGGCAGGTGAGTCTTTGCGTTCGCAATGGGTATCTTCTCGTTCGCGAAGGAGTTTGGGCGGAAAACATCGCATTCATGGGGGACGATGTCACGTTCACAGAGAGTTATTTTCGCAGAAGCATACTTTTTGCTTCACGAACACGAGACATGAGCCGTGTTCGCGAAGGATTTGTCTGGGCAGAATATTTAAGTGTTGTATTTCAGGATTTTCGCCCATTATCGCATATTTTGAATCCTACACTTGGAGAGGGTTAATTTTGCAAGGAGATTTCTATACAAGACTTTGGGGTAAGTGATTTCTATCAATTTATGGTATTCTTTCAAGAATTTACATAGATTATTAATACCTAAAATATGAAATTTTAAGATAAATTTGGGGGTTTTTCCTACAACTTAGTAGATTAAAATTTGAGATTTTGTGCTTTGATTTGGTCTTAGATTAAAAAACCAAATACATATTTGGACTCGTAGAGTTATAGGTAGTCGGGATCTACCCCTTGACTCGGATTTTGACCATGTAAGACGGGTTAATTTTTGTTGACTTTTAGGGATTTGATTAAATGTTGAAGCTTTATTATTATTAATTATTTCTTATGACTTTGTTTGACATTATTCAGTTTTAATTGACTAGATTTGAGCCATTCGGAGGCTGATTTGCGAGGGAAGGCGTTCTTGGAGTATTAACTTTGCTCGTTTAAGGTATGTATCTTGTCTAATCGTTTTGTGAGGGAATAACCTTTATGATGTAATCTTATTTTGCTAATTGAAATGTGTAAAAAGTAATGTATATACGAGTTGACGAGCATATATGTAGGTGCTATGTATGATTTCGACTGAATTAGACTTTAAGCTTTTATTATACCTTTTTCGGATTATGTGCTTCCTATGATTTATGTTTTGATTGTTTGTATGACTGCACGAGTTTCTTGAATCATGCTAGAGACTATGTGTAGGCTTCATTTTCTATTTTAGCATGATACTCATTATTATTTAACATACCCATCTGATCTGAGTTATAGTTATACACTTCGCACATGCATACACCTTAACATGCTATTTTTCTCAGTCCATGGGTGTATTGATATCCATTGTTCGTGTACATGTGGTCTTGTATGTGCCTTATGTGCGATGGACTGAATTGATAGCACGTGAGTTGTCAATGCGGTTGTTATGATTATGCCACTTGATTTGTCCGTACAGCGTGTGGATAATGATCCATCTCCCCTAGGGTCGTCCTCTCATATTTCTCCTTGATGACGTGCATGTGGATTATGGAAATTGAACAGTTTTTGGAATTTGTGTATCTTATCTATATGCAAGCTCCTTCGATGTGTCTCAGAATTTATACATGCCTTTTTGCATATTTTTTCTATATGATTGTAAGGCCCTGTAAAATTTTATAAAGGAAAAATAATGTTTCGTGGTACCGAATTGGCCTTACGTGTTTGAGGATTGTATAAATTCTTCGCGGCAAGCTTGCTCGCCGTGGCTCGGACTTTTTGGGTTGAACAATGCACCGGAAAATAAAGGAAAAATTTGGGCACAAGAAATGCACTTCTGCGGTCCACTTTGCGGACCGCATAATGGCCACAGAGTGAGGCAGCTATTTGGGCCAATTTTGATGTTAATTTTGCGGCCAATTATGTGACCGCATAACCTTTTCGCGGGCCGCACTTTGATCTGTTGCCCTATTGACTACGGCACCTGTGCCAGAGGGTTGACCTTGCCAGAGGGTGCAGATGGATTTGTGATATATTGTGATGCTTCATGAATTGGGCTTGGGTATTAATGCAACAGGGCAAGGTGATAGCTTATGCTTCTAGGCAACTCAAGAAACATGAAAAGAACTATCCAACACATGATTTAGAACTTGCGGCGGTGGTACTTGCATTGAAATTTTGGTGTCATTATCTATATGGGGGTCCATGTAGATATATTCACGGACCATAAGAGCCTTCAATATATTTTCAAACAGTAGGAATTGAATCTGAGGCAGGGAAAATGGCTTGAGTTACTCAAGGACTACGACATTGATATTCTATATCATCCGGGGAAGGCTAAAGTTGTGGCGGATGCTCTTAGCCGGAAATCTATGGGCAGTTTAGCACACTTGAGGCATATCAAAGTCCATTAGCCAAGGAAGTTCACCGATTGTCTACTATGGGAGTTCGTCTTGCAGACTCTAGTGAAGGAGGGGTGATTGTGCAAAATAAGGGCTGAATCGTCACTTGTTGTGGAAGTCAAAGAGAAACAATATAACGATCCATTGTTAGCACAATTGAAAGAGGGGATTCATAAACATATGACCATGGCCTTTTCTCTTGACATGGATGATGGTGCACTAAGGTACCAAGGACGACTATGTGTTCCAAACGTGGATGGTCTCCGAGAAAGAATTATGACTGAAGCTCACACTTCTAGGTATTCCGTGCACCCGGGTTCTACAAAAATGTATCATGATATTAAGGAAGTCTATTGGTGGAATGATATTAAGAGAAATGTAGCGGACTTTGTGGCGAGATGTCCAAATTGCCAGCAAGTAAAGGCTGAACACTAAAGGCCCGATAGGTTGTCACAGAACATAGAAATTCCAATATGAAAGTGGGAAATGATTAATATGAACTTTGTGGTAGGACTGCCGCGCACTCCGCACAAGTTTGACTCAATTTGGGTGATTGTGGATTGACTCACAAAATCAGCACACTTTTTGCCGGTTAAGTCTACTGACACACCGGAACAATATGCTCAGTTATATATCAAAGAAATAGTCAGGTTACATAACACTCCAGTTTTCATCATTTCTGATCGGGAAGCACAATTCACTACTAAGTTTTGGAAGAAATTTCAGCAAGGTTTGGGTACTCAGGTGAATCTTAGTACAGTCTTTCACCCACAGACGGACGGACATGTAGAGCGGACTATTCAAACGCTCGAGGATATGTTGTGTGCTTGTGTTCTAGACTTCAAAGGTAGCTGGGATGATTATTTTCCACTCATAGAATTTGCCTACAACAATAGTTATCATGCTAGAATTCAGATGGTACCGTTCGAGGCTTTATATGGAAGGAGATGTAGATCTCCCATTGGGTGGTTCGAAATTGGGGAAGCAGAGTTGATAGGGCCAAACCTCATGCATCAGGCTATGGAAAAAGTTAAAATCATTAAGGAGTGGTTAAAGACTGCTCAAAGTCGTTAGAAGTCCTATTCAGATGTTCGTCGTAGGGATTTACAGTTCAAAGAAGATGATTGGGGTATTCTTGAAGGTTTCCCCCATGAAAGGTGTAATGCGATTGGTAATAAAGGGAAATTGAGTCTGAGGTATGTCGGACCGTACAGAATCATTCAAAGGATCGGTGAGGTGGCGTACAAGCTTGAGCTACCACCTGAGATGTCACTAGTGCACTGGTGTTTCATGTGTCTATATTGAAGAAAGTAGTTGGAGACCCGACACTCATTATTCCGGTTGAGACTATTGAGATTAATGAGGAATTGACTTATGAAGAGATTTCAGTTTCTATTATTGATCGACAAGTCCGAAAGTTAAGAAATAAAGAAATTACATCCGTGAAAGTGCTATGGCGAAACCAACAGGTTGAAGAGGCTACCTGGGAGGCCGAGAAAGAAATGAAGAAAAAGTATCCTTACTTGTTTGAATAGCTATGTATTTACAAAGTTGTGATCTATGAAAATTCTAAGAGTTACTTACTATGAATTATGTATCATTGTACACTTGATGTTAAGGGTGTTCCATTTCTTGTAAAATATTGCTTCTGAGGCCACGGTTGGTGTTGTTCTTTTGTTATATTCATCGGATTATGTATATGTTGTTAGGATTGATTTTTGGGATTCTCTGACAGGTGGATAGGCCTAGTTATAGGGGAGACTCTGGCGAAATTTTTGGAAATTTAGGGAGTTAGCCAAATTTTGAAAATAATGGTGAGTGAGAATTAACAGTTAGGCCACATTTGATGATAATAGCAGATTTTGACCCTCATTCGAGGACAAATGATCTTAAGTGGGGAGAATGTAAGGCCCCGTAAAATTTCACAAAGGAAAAATAATATCTCGCAAGCTCGCCGCGGCTCGGACTTTTTGGGTTGAACAATGCACCGGAAAGTAAAGGAAAAATTTGGGCAGAAGAAATGCACTTCTACGGCCCACTCTGCGGCCGCAGAATCACTCCGCGGACCGCATAATGGCCGCAGAGTGAGGCAACTATTTGGGCTAATTTTGATGTCAATTTCGCGGCCAATTATGCGACCACATAACCATTTCGCGGGCCGCACTTTGATCGCATAATCATCCTTGGGATTTTGCGGAAAGAGATTCTGCGGCACGTTATGCGACCGCAAAACAGGTCTGCGACGCATGATGCGACCGCAGAACTGGTCTGCGGACTGAATAACGACCGCAAAGTGAGGCAGACCAGCCCAGTTCCTGAGGGCCATTTCGCAGATAACATAAACATTATGCGGTGGCATATACGACCGTAGATCCTGTTCCGGGGCAACATTTTTGGGTTTTTATAACCCAACCCTACTTCGTTAAATAAGCGATTTTTACCATTTTGAGCTAAAATCTGATGTTTTAGAGAGAAGGGAGAGTGACTTAGAGAGAGAGGAAACCCTAGGCTAAATTATCATCAATCTTTGCTCAAATCTTGGAAGATTAACAAGGAAAACTCACAAGGTCTTCATCCTAGAGGTAAGATTCTACACCCTAACCCCCCATCTCAAATTTTATCTAGAATTGGGTAATTTGTAAGATAAATTTTGGGCATGTGAGTTGTCCATCTTGCATGCATGTGTTATCAAAGGGTGTAAGAAGATTGTTGAACTAAGAATGTGTTACACCCCATATTTTCATATGTGAAAGTACTCCATAAGTAAATTGATGGAAGCTCGGAAATGAGATGTTACATCCCGCATTTTCGTATGTTAAAGTTTCATCGTAAGTTAATCAACGTAAGCTCGGGAATGAGATTATTTTGAGATTATAAGTATTATGCGATTTCAAACAAGTGATAAGTAAATTCGTGAAGGTGAGAGGGTAAGCGAATCGAAGAAAGTGAGTTTCGTCGAAGTTTGTCAATTTGGGATAAAATATAATCCGAGCTATAATATCCGATATTTATGGACTAGTACCATACAAGGTACCCCATAACCACGATAGTAGGGTACATAAAGCATGTTAAAAGTGACTAGTATTTTAAGTAATTTGAGATAATTCTTAGTTATGTAGGTAATTGGTTAATTATTAGTTAATGGGAGATTAATTAGTTAATTAAGGAATTAGTGAATAATAAATCAAGATCTTGGATAAAGCCTAAAAGGCCCCAACATGGCAGCCCACCATTCCAAATTAGTGACTCTTAAGTCACATTTCAAGGTAGCAAAAATTGGTGAGTTAGTGGCTTAGTCATCTTGCAAAGTAAGGTCCACCCCTATAATAAAAATATCTCTAAATCACTTAAGGAGATGGATATCTCTACAATAGGAGGAAAGGAATGCTTTAGCCAATTCATATGAGAATTCATGTGGTAATAACGTGATCTCTTGAAACAAAATTCAATCGAGAATTCTTAGTATCTTAGCAACGTGAGATTTTGCAAATTTAAGGGAGTACGGTGCAATCTTTCTCAAGAATATCATACAGATTCTCCCCTACTTTGATCCGTCGTTACGTGTTTTGTCGCAATTGACATGTATTAGAGGGATTGTCAAGAGAATTGGCTCAGGTATGTTAAGGCTATCTCTTCTTTCCTTTTGGCATAATCCATACGATGCAAACGAAACGAGCAAATGCACAACTTTCATAAATGACTCTATTCATAGAAATACTAGAGATGCATATATTCTTGATTCCCCATGTGTCCTATTATTCTATCATCTGTTCATGGGTCTCAGAAAATATGTAAATTGATAAAGTTTACTTCATGACATTAATCAAAGGTATAATGGTCTTATGACGTTCTGAGAGATTTTATTAACGTACTTCTCATGCATTGCATTCATTCCTACATGTATATTGACCCATGACCAGATAGAGTTATATACGCATATATATGTATATATATATATATATAGGATATGGAAAAAGGTTATGGCATTATATATGCACCACCACCTGATCAGTTGGTATACATTGATGATTTTGCCCACAGTGGCCGAGATGATATGATGGGATACCCTCAGAGGCTTGATTATGTTATGTACGCATATACCTATGCATGGTATGATATTTATACACATATGCATGACATTATAAATATTAATGATTCACAGAGTTATTCAGACTTACATGTTGAGTCTTTTACTCCATGTTTATCTCATGTCTATTATTTACTGATTTTCATTCCTTACCTACTCGGTACATTATTTGTACTGACGTCCCTTTTTGCCTGGGGACTCTGCGTTTCATGCTCACAGGTCCTGATAGACAGGTTGAGAGCCCTCCAAGTAAGTTATCAGCTCAGTGGAAGGTGTTGGTACGCTCCATTTGCTCCGGAGTTGCCTATTTGGTCAGTATGCATCGGACACGTATCGATTGGTACGTCAGGACCTTGTCCCGGCCTTATGACGATTATGTACTCTTAGAGGCTTGTATACATATGTCATGTATATGAAAGATTGTATGGCCTTGTCGGCCTATGTTCAGTGTACGAGTGATCATTTTGGTCTTATAAGCCAGTATGTCATATGTATAAGTTTGTATTCCCTCATACTTTACTCCGGTTCATTTATCTATGATAGAATGATAGAATGATACGAAAGATACGTTACGTTGCTCGGTTGAGTAAGGTACCGGGTGCCCATCGCAGCCCATTAGTTTGGGTCGTGACAGAATGATAGACAATGGGTTTGGGATGATGGAATCCTCCATAAAAGGACCTTGAAACTTTAATGC
The DNA here is from genome assembly GCA_000715115.1 of Nicotiana otophora. NCBI lineage: Eukaryota > Viridiplantae > Streptophyta > Magnoliopsida > Solanales > Solanaceae > Nicotiana > Nicotiana otophora. The sequence goes on along the minus strand of AWOL01S0024777.1, from coordinate 1,944 downwards.
ACACCTAGTGTTTGATAAAATGCTCAAATGAGCTAGAACCATGATCATCTTCCTAATTTTGGTTCAACTTGTTATCTTTGTACAATAGATTGAAGTTGCTAAGAATTACGGAACATTTTAGAGTTTAAGGAAGCCCAATTGAGGTATGTTGGCTAAACTCCTCTCTTAGAATTGAATCCCACAATATTCATGTAATTTATGTAAGTCTCGAGTGGTTCATTATAAAATTGGCTATTCCGAGTAAGATTGGGTTGAAATATATATGTTCAATAAGTATCCCAAATGCTTTATTTATATTATGTTATCAATTGAGGATGTGTTAAAAATATGTGTTGTGCATTAAAAATGTTCGACTTCAAGTCAAGTTCAAACGAAGGCTATTATGCCAAATTTTGTGAAGAATCTCTATGTGCCTTAGACTCTTAATTGTTCAACTAAGTACTACATACCTTGATTTGAATTATTGTTGATGGTGAGGATGCTAGAAAGTGAAAAGGTGAGCATGCAATACTATATATGGCCAATGTGCCAACAATGATTTTATAATTGTGGCCACTAGTGCCAATGAAATAAAAAGATATGAAAAAGTATGAAATGCGATGATTGATATAAAAAGACTGATGTCTCGAATAAGATAGCCTAGCCGACCGGGTCATGATCGGAACCCATATATGTATGTACATGTTTGATTGTGAGTATCATTGATAACTCTCGCTACTACCTCGTCGAGGTTAATCATGATACTTACTGAGTATATGGGGTCGATTATGCTCATACTAAACTCTGCACTTAATTGTGCAAATCCAGGTGTGGGACTCAACTGAGTATCGAGAGTTGGTGTTGTTATGTGGCGTCTCTTTTTAATTCTTTCACTAATGCTATTGTTTCAGACAGTATACTATATTAGTGGACTTGTATTCATATTTTACAGCTCATGACTAAATGTTACCAGTTTATAGGGATTTGTTGTATTGATTGGTATATATCCATGTTTATTGGACTTTCAGACTCATTTTTATGTATTTGTTATTATTTTTCGAAAATGTATTTTGATTGGATTTCCTAATAAGTAGGTTAGGCGCAATCATGGCCGGTGATGATTTTAGGTCGTGACAGTTAGATATCAGAGCCCTGGATTGCTTAGGTCTTATGAGTCATGAGTGTTACAACCCATGTTTTCGTACGTACGAGTCGTCATAAGTCAATTGATGTAAGCTCAGAAATGAAAATATTTGAAAAGTTTGCAAAGTAAGTTAATCATATTACCTCGGAGGTTACAAATATTGAAGATCATGAACAACAAGTACAAAGATGGTTGGAAGTTTCAGAAGCTAAAGGAATTGAAAACAAATAATGTTTCGTCGAAAGTCGACAAATTGGGAATGTTATAACATGTACTTTTGGAGTGAGACCAGGGTGTTTAAATTGATAAGTAGGTTATGTTATAAGTTATGTTAGTCGTATGATAGTCGTGTGTTATGTTTTGAAGTCAAGCGAGTGGTGGAACAAAAGTCGATGAAAGTCATCACAAGTTACGTTCATAAGTTTTACAGAAACTTTGGGTCAAATGTAACTGCAAGTTTCTCCTAATATACTTAGAGTTATGGGGTGTTCCACCCATAAAATTAAAGATCTATGAGTCTATTTGCCAACGCATTAAACCGTTTGTCAATACGACATCAGAATAGAGAGATATGGGTATGTTTGCAATACTACGCAAGCTGCTAGGTGACAAGTAGGTGTGTCACCTACTTGCTTAAATGAAAGCCCAAAAATGGGCCATTTCCGGTCGTCCAAAGAGGCTTTTTAAAGGACTATTTTCTTTATATATTAGACTTAAAATAGAGAATAATAATCAGATATAAGCTCTGCAAATAAATTCTCCCAAAACTTTCTCACAAACCCTAATTGATTTTCTCTCCCTTTCAAGTTCTAATTGGAGGT
>AWOL01S0024776.1:0-35992 GCA_000715115.1 Nicotiana otophora | reverse complement strand
CAATGCAATTGGAGGCCCTTTGATGAAGAAGACTCCAGAAGAGATAGTTACAATTCTTGATGACTTATCTGAAGATGCTAATCAGTTGCCTTCTGAGAGTTCTGAAAGAAGAAGATCAATTGGTGTTCACAAAGTTGATGCTAACACATCTGTATAGGCACAACTTAATGTTATGGCAAAAGAAATACGAAAGCTGACCTTAGCCTCGATACAAAATGAGCCTCACGCATCTTGTGATATATGCGGAAGAGGACACCCTACTCATGAGTGTAATTGTCACGATCCCAAATTTTCTTCTGTAGGATGTCGTGATGGCACCTAGTCTCTAAGACTAAGTAAGCCTCACAGTTACTAAATAATTAGAAGAATTGAACCATCAAATGAAAAATATGAGATAAAATCTTATACAAATTACAATTTCTAAAACCGGTAGTACAAGTCATAAGCTATACTGAGTTTTCTACAAAAACCTCTAAATACCATTGTTTCAAAATAGAGATAAAACAGTGCAAGTACAATAACAAAAGGTGACTCCGAGGCCTGTGAACGCAGCACCAAGTTTACCTTGAGTCTCCAAAGCAATATCTGTACAGTTGGCTAGCGATCGACCAACTCTGAATTTCCTGGATCTATACAAAATGTGTAGAAGCGTAGTATGAGTACACCACAACGGTACCCAGTAAGTATCAATACTAACACCGGTGGAGTAGTGACGAGGGACAGTCGAGACACCTACTGGACTAAATAACCTGTACAAGTATAGGTGTAGAACTAGCAGGTTACCATATCTCTATAAAGCTAGGCATGATAACAACAATAATACAATGCTTGCAAGAGGAACTAGAAGCAACAATTAGCAACTAGACACAACAAGTAATAAAACTGTAGAGTAAGCTGGACACAGTTTAAATCCAGTGGAACCAAATAAGGGAAAATCAAGTAGCAAATCAATAAGAATGACCGCTCTCACACAAGTTTAGCCAATAATCCCCACGAGGTACCAAACCTCAAAACGCACAGTTCACGGGTCCCAATTCGTGAACCCTAAACACTTGCCATCTTGTGCCCTCATTATAACTGATAACTGCACGGATGACTCACGTGCCAATAGAAAAATTCTCACATAGGAGACAAGTAGACGGAGTACGCAGAAATGATCAGTAACATCAGTGTTCATCTTCTTAAACCGATAGGGTGATAAATTACGTGTATGCTTGTGTAAGTGTTCTATCACAGTTCGAGCCAACGAATAAGAGTAGAGAAAAATGAATGGCACATAAGAAACGATCCCCACAATTTGAACAAAGTAAAACTCACACAAGTTAGTCAAGCCACTGCACAAATATCAACAACAACAATAAATAAGTAAATGCCCGCCTTGTCTCGTCGCACGCGCATATAAATGTTCCCACCTTGTCTCTCCATATACGAAAACACACAGATATAGCCCGCCTTATCACGCTGTATGTGCATGACCAATAGTGACAATAGCACGGCAGAAACCTCGGCCAAACATCCGAACAAAACCTCCCACCAATATCACGTGCCAAAAACATAACATCACAATAGAATGACTTTCAAAACATGTTACCATATTCCACAACATTTCCTCTAAACAGTGTCAATACGACAACCGCGCATAGCCCTCAGCTCAACAAGCTGAGTACAACAGCAACAACAACAACAATAACACGAGAATACGGCAAGTAAATCGACTCAAGAGCTTTGGATCACAAAGAAGCGGTAGAACAAGCTCACAAAGAATAAACGCAATAGGGAATACTAGTCTCAATAAGAATATCTCAACAAGGGAGAAAACATGAGTCAAACATTCCAAATAAGGATGAGGCAACAACGATAAAGGATAACTAAACTTCATTTAGGTTTGAGCAATTACAAAGAGATACAACAAATTCAATTAAGGATAAGCAACGGAAAAGATAATCATAAACTCAATTAAGGATAGACAATTACAGAGGAGATAATGATAATTTTAATTAAGGATAAGCAATTAGGAAAGGATAGCATGGCAATCGAAGAGGCAACAACTTCAGTTAAGGCACACAAGAGTCAAATAGGCAATATGGGTGGAACATGAAGCAATTAAATCCAATTAAGACACGTAGAGGTGAAACTAGTAAATGGGGAACTTAACATAACCAAAATGCTTCATATCTAATGAACATAAGAACCTAAGATCCCTAAAAGGTCAACTTTCCACAAATAAGCCCGAGCACGTACTCATCACCTCGCGCACACAGACTTCACATGACACAATTAGCATCAAAGACTCAAATCCTAAGAGGTGGTTCCCCAACATAAAGTTAGGCAAGATACTTACATCAAAGAAGCTAGGTCGATACTCTAAAATTGACCTCTTAAGTGAAACAACCTCCGAACGGCTCAAATCTAGCCAGAATAACTTCAATCCATAAATAAAACTCATAGAAAATAATTTTGGATAATAAAGCTTAGAGAATTTAATTAAAACTAAAACGTCAACCCAAAAGTCAACCCCCGGGACCGCACCTCGGAACCCGATAAAATTCATAAATCCCGAACACTCATTCCGATACGAGTTCAACCATACCAAAATTATCAAATTTTGCTACCAATTCGTCCCTCAAATTATCATTTTACATTTTGAAATATTTCTTCAAAAATTTCCATTTTCCTCAACTCAAAACACTAATTATAAAATAACAATAAAGGTAGATTCATGGAGAATAATAAATTTCAAGTGAAAAACACTTACCCCAATGATTTGTTTGAAAAACCATCAACGAATAGCTCAAAACGAGCTCCACAACTCAAGATTTGGTAAAAATGGCCAAACCCTCGATTTGGAAGATATATTCTGCTGCCTAGGTATTTGCACATCGCGATCGCGGAAGAAGCATTGCGATCATGAAGAAGGAAAGGTCCACTGCCAGAAATTGTACTAAGCGATCGCGGACAAGTACATGTGATCGCGAAGAAGGAAAACACTAATGCCCCAAGAAGTGCGCTACGCGATCGTGAACAAGAATGTGCGATGACGAAGAGAAAATACACAAGTTGCTAAAGCTGAGCTACGCGAACGGGGATCTCTGAACGCAAATGTGATGAAGGAGAATGTACACGTTGGAAATCACGAACATTATACTGCGAATGCGAAGAAGGAAAATGGGTCAGTCACCAAACAGCTTACGTGATCGCGTCTCTACCCTCCCAATCGCGTAGAAGGACATCAGACACCAGAACTCTGCATTCCAAAACATAAGAAAATGGCTAGTGGCCCATCCGAAACGCACCCGGGGACCCAGGGACCCCGTCGACACATGCCAAAAAGTTCCATGACATAATACGAACCTTTTCAAGGCCTCAAATCACATTAAACAATGTCGAAACTACAAATCGTATCACGAATCGAATTTATAAATTTCTAAATCTTCAAAATTCTACAACTCGCGCCGAAACATATCAAATCAACTCGGAATGACGCCAAATTTTGCATGCAAGTTCCAAATGACATAATAGAGTTAATCTAACTCTCGAAATCGCATTCTGACCCTGATATCACCAAAGTCAACGCTCGGTCAAAACTCTCAACCTTCCAAAACTTCAACTTTCCAATTTTTGCCAAAATGCGCCGAATTGCCCTACGGACTTCTCAATCCAAATACGGACATATGCGTGAGTCCGAAACCACCATACGTAGCTATTGAAACCAGAAAAATTCTGTTCTAGAGTCGTTTAATCAAAGGTCAAACTCCGATCAACTCTTTTAATTTAAGCTCCAAATTCAAGAATTGTTCTTTCAATTTAATCCCGAATCATCTGAAAACCAATCGCGGCCACACACGCAAGTCATAATACACATTACGAAGATGCTCAGGACCTTATGCCGCCGAACATGACTTTAATTCTCAAAACGACCGGTCAGGTCGTTACATTCTCCCCCTCTTAAACAAATATTCGTCCTCGAACGTGCCAAGAATTATCCAAAAGACATCATATCACTTAATGTATTCATCCTACATACACCCGCGGGTGACCCTACGTCTCCCCAATCCACATAAGCCCGACGACACCACCTCAACTGAAGCTTACCCCTTCCACCAATACCAATAAGCCTCAAAACCAAAATTCTAACCATCCGATTATCTCCAAAAGACCCGATTCCTACATCCACACCCGGTATCATCCTCCACCAACTTCAACAACTTATGCCTGCACCCGCAAGGTACAACCATACGACGTAACACATCACACATATGCCCATAACAACGTCTCTGATAACCATAGCTTCCCGTAATCAAATTTAGTACCAACAATTAGCCTCATATCCGTTAGAAGCCTGTTTCAAACCTCCACAATACTGACAACGATGCAAGAAACATGAAGACCATATAACTATTCACCTGAATCAATAAGTCACCTCTAACGCCACCGGGGAACACACCTCGCAAGCTAAAACTCAATTAGCACAACACGAATACGGCTAAATATGAAAGGAGGAACACATAAGAGAAATATCAAACAGGCCTGGCATGCACAACTCCCTATCAGTACCGTTCTATGAATCAATTTAACAAGGAAGAATCAAAGTATATGAACAAAGTAGAAGGATCTCATCCTGATATAACTCCACCGCAGCACGCAACTCGATTCAAGCACCTCGAAACACATGACACTGCAAGGGTCTCAACCTCAACTTTGAATCGCAAGTAGCATAAACCGAAACCTTACACTAATTTAATTCCGCAGACGAAATCACCACACATACTATATTCTCAAACCGGTAGAGCATATAAACCACAAATCGTAACCCATCACCTAGAATTCACATCAAAACTACCGAAATGAGGAATAGAAAGTCACTCCTAGTCTCATAACTCTCAATGATGAATAAAAACAAAATGATAGAAACATGATACCATTATAGAATCTCCCAATAGGGGTAAACACATATGCAAAGTACTAAATCATGAAACTCACCCATAGGTAAAGAAAAAATAGAAGGACTCACCCCGATACACAGAACCGAAACAAAATACGAATAATGCTCCTCTATAACAAATCAAAAACCATACCTGTACAACATCATCTGGTGCAACAGCCTCAGACTTACTATATGAAACACATCAACGAGCCAGGCCTCCCCTTCTTGGGTTCCCTCTACTCGTGTGACCTGTAACACAAGCTGGCGGTGCAGGGGCATCAGCAGTCAGAACCAAACTCATAGCCTGAATACCCCGTTGTGACACATCTGTCCAGAGTCTAGGACAGTCTCTCACCATGTGGCTAGTATCTCCATACTCAACGCAACCTCTCTGCTGACGTGGTTGTGGAAACTGTGCGGTACAAGTTTTCTAAGACCCATGGCTACCTGAAACACCATGTGAAGCCTGAAGTGCAAACTGAACTGGCTGACCCACAAAACCTCTACAATGTCGTACCCTGCCTCCAAAATAAGGACCAATAGATCTATCTGGTCTGTGAGGCCTCTTAGTCTCCCTATCCTCTCTCTCTTGACCTCGTCTTTCCTCTCTCTCCTGGCCACGTCTGTCCTCTCTCTCCAAGTACCACATGCCCTCTAATCGGCGGGCGATCTCCACCACCTGCTGAAGTGGAACATTCGACTTTAACTCCCAAGCCATGCTGAACCGGATATCATGTCTGAGCCCCTCAATGAACCTACAGACTCGCTCTCTAACTGTAGCGACCAAAGCAGGTGCATGTCTGGACAAATCATTAAATCTAACGGCATACTCTAACATGGACATAGTGCCCTAGTGTAGCCGCTCAAACTCCGCATGCCATGTGTCCTGAAGGGGTTGAGGAACAAAATCTCTCAAGAACATCTCTGAAAATTTAACCCATGAAAGTGAAGCTGCATCGGCCAGGCTACCCAACTCATACGCTCGACACCACTGATATGCCGCTCCCTTAAGCTGGAACGTAGTAAAAGCAACCCCACTCATCTCCACAATACCCATAGTGTAGAGAATACGGGGCCACTCCTCTAGAAAACCTTGTGCATCCTCTGAAGCCAAACCACTGAAAGTAGGAGGGTCAGAGTTCTTGAACCTTGCAAGTCTAAGTTGTTCTTTGTCAAATGTTGCGTCCCTAACCATGGGCTGAACCAGGTCCACAGGCTGAGTCTCCATAACACCTGGAACCTGATCAATGTGGACTCGCTGCTCTGGAGTACGGGCAGTAGGAGTCTGAGTCTCTCCCCTGATCTGTAAAGTAGCTGGTGCAACCAGAATTAACCTCGCCTGACCCAATGTACCAAACATGCTCAAGAACTGTGCTAAAGTCTCCGGGAGTACGGGGGTAACAACATGCGCCTCCGGTACCTGTCCCCTAACCAAAGCTACTCTACTAAACTCGCTTATGACTCGTAGCACCTATGAACCTAGTGCTCTGACACCAACTTGTCACGAATCAAAATTTTCCTCCGTAGGATATCGTGACGGCACCTAGTCTGTAAGACTAGGTAAGCCTCACACTTACTAAATAATTAGAACAAATCGACCATCAAATGAAAAATACGAGATAAAATCTTATACAAATTACAATTTCCAAAATCGGTAGTACAAGTCATAAATTCTACTAAGTTTCCTACAAAAACCTCTAAATACAACTGTTTCGAAAATAGAGATAAAACAGTGCAAGTACAATAACAGAAGGTGACTCCGAGGCCTTTGAACGCAGTAGTAGGTTTACCTTGAGTCTCCACAACAATATTCATATAGCTGGCTAGCAATCGACCAACTCTGAATTTCCTGGATCTGCACTAATTGTGCAGAAGCGTAGTATGAGTACACCATAACACTACCCAATAAGTATCAAGACTAACCATGGTGGAGTAGTGACGAGGGATAGTCAAGACACCTACTGGACTAAATAACCTGGACAAGTATAAGTGTAGAAGTAGCACAGTACCATATCTCTATTAAGCTAGACATGATAACAACAATAATACGATGCTTGCAACATGAACTAGATGCAACAATTAGCAACTGGACACAACAAGTAATAGCACTGTAGAGTAAATTGGACACAGTTTAAATCTGGTGGAACCAAATAAGGGAAAAGCAAGTAGCAACTCAGTAACAATAACCGCTCACACAAGTTTATCCAATAATCTCCATGAGGTACCAAACTTCAACACTCACAATTTATGGGTTCCCATTCGTGAACCCTAATCACTTGGCATTTTGTGCCCTCATTACAACTGATTACTGCACCGATGAATCACGTGCCAATATCATAATTCTCACATAGGAGACAAGTAGACGGAGTACGCATAAATGGTCAGTAACATCATTTTTCATCTTCTTAAACTGATAGGGTGATAAAGTACGTGTATGCTTGTGCAAGTGTCCTATCACAGTTCAGGCCAATATATAAGAGTAGAGAAAAATGAATGGCACATAAAAAATGATCCCCACAATTTGCACAGAGTAAAACTCACAAAAGTTAGGCACGCCACTACACAAATATCAACAACAATAATGTCCCTAGGCCATCCCAAGTCATCACATATCAATCCCCGACATAGCCCACCTTGTTTCTCCACGTGCATAATAAATAAGTAAATGCCCGCCTTTGTCTCACTACACGTACATATAAATGTTCCCACCTTGTCTCGCCATATGTGGAAACACACAGATATAGCCTGCCTTGTCATGATGCATGTGCCTCATTAATAGTAGAAATAGCACGACAGAAACCTCATGCGAACACCCGAACAAAACCTTCCAACAATATCACGTGCCAAAAACACAACATCACAATAGAATGACTTTCACAACATGTGCCCATCTTCTACAATATTTCCTCTAAACAGTGTCAATACGACAACCGCGCATAGCCCTCGGCTCAACAAGCTGAGTACAACAACAACAACAACAATAACAATAACACGAGAATACGACAAGTAAATCAACTCAAGAGCTTTGGATCACAAAGAAGCGGTAGAACGAGCTCACAAAGAATAAAAACAATAGGGAATACTAGTCTTAATAAGAATAGCTCAACAAGGGAGAAAACACGAGTCAATAATTCTAAATAAGGATGAGGCAACAATGATAAAGGATAACTAAACTTCATTTAGGGTTGAGCAATTACAAAGAAATACAACAAATTCAATTAAGGATAAGCAACAGAAAGATAATCATAACCTCAAATTAAGGATAGACAATTACAGAGGAGATAATGATAATTTTAATTAAGGATAAGAAATTAGGAAAGGATAACATGACAATCGAAGAGGCAACAACTTCAGTTAAGGCACACAAGAGTCAAATAGGCAATAAGGGTGAAACATGAAGCAATTAATTCCAATTAAGACACATAGAGGTGAAACTAGTAAATGGGGGAACTTACCATAACCAAACAACCTCATATCTAATGAACATAAGAACCCTAAAAGGTCAACTTTCCACAAATAAGCCCGAGCACGTACTCGTCACCTCGCGTACACAGACTTTGAATGACACAATTAGCATCAAAGACTCAAATCCTAAGGGGTGGTTCCCCCCTCCCTCCCACAAAGTTAGGCAAGATACTTACCTTAAAGAAGCTAGGCCGATACTCTAAAATGGCCCTCTCAAGTGAAACAACCTACAAACGGCTCAAATCTAGCCAGAATAACTTCAATCCATAAATAAAACTCATACAAAACAATTCCGTATAATAAAGCTTAGATCTTTAATTAAAACTAAGAAGTCATCCCCCGGGTCAACGACTCAAAAATCGATAAAATTCACAAAACCCGAACACTCATTCCGATAAGAGTTCAACCATACCAAAATTATCAAAGTCCTATAGCAATTCGTCCCTCAAATCATCATTTTACAATTTGAAATATTTCTCCAAACATTCCAATTTTCCTCAACTCAAAACACTAATTATAAGATAAAAATAACGGTAGATTCATGGAATATAATACATTTCGGGTGAAGAACACTTACCCCAGTGATTTGTTTGAAAAACCCTCGAAGAAATCGCACAAAATCGAGCTCTACAACTCAAGATTTGGTGAAAATGGCCAACCCCTTGATTTGGAAGATATATTATGCTGCCCAGGTATTTGCACATCGCGATCGCGGAAGAAGCATTGCGATCGCAAAGAAGGAAAGGTCCACTGCCAGAAATTGTACTACGCGATCATGGACAGGTACATGCGATCGCGAAGAAGGAAAACAATAATGCCGCAAGAAGTGCACTATGCGATCGGAAAGAGAAAATACACCAGCTGCTAAAACTGAGCTACGCGAACGCGATGAAGGAGAATGCGCACATTCGAGATTGCAAACCTTGTACTGCAAACGCGAAGAAGGAAAATGGGTTACTCACCAAACAGCCTACGCGATCGCGTCTATGCCTTTGCGATCGCGTAGAAGGACATTAGACACCAGAACTCAGCATTCCAAAACATAAGAAAGTGGCCTATGTCCAATCCGAAACGCACCTGGGACCCCCGGGACCCCATCGAGACATGACACCAAGTTCCATAACATAACACGGACCTGCTTGAGGCCTCAAATCACATCAAACAACATCAAAACTACAAATCGTACCACGAATCGAACTTATAAATTTCCAAATCTTCAAACTTCTACACCTCGCGTTGAAACATATCAAATCAACCCCGAATTATGCCAAATTTTGTATGCAAGTTCCAAATAAAATAACAGAGCTAATACAACTCTCAAAATTATATTCCGACCACGATATCACCAAAGTCAACTCTTGGTCAAACCTTCCATAACTTCAACTTTTCAACTTTTGCCAAAATGCGCTGAATTTCCCTACGGACTTCCCAATCCAAATCCGGACATACGCCTAAGTCCGAAACTGCCATACAAAGCTATTGAAACCAGAAAAATTCCATTCTAAAGTTATTTACTCGAAGGTCAAACTCTGGTAAACTCTTTTCATTTAAGCTTCAAAAATAAGAATTATTCTTTCAATTTAATCCTGAATCATCTGAAAAATAATGTTGACCACACATGCAAGTCATAATACATATCACGAAGATGCTCGGGACCTTATGCTGCCGAACAGGACTTTAATTCTCAAATGACTTATTGGGTCATTTCAGTCAAGCCTCAACTGAGAAAGTGAATGCTGTGGAAAATTATAATTTTAAGGTCAAAAGCACCCCGATTTTTCATGGAGTTCACCTGGGGTTACCGCTAATGCATGGCAACAAAACAAACCCAAATTTCAGGACAAGGAGCTCCTGGTTTTATGAATCAGTCGTGGCAGTAGTTTTAGACTTAATAGCCCAATCATCCTAGTCTAGAAGATCACATGAAGGCCTTCATTGTAAAAACTGATGAAAGATTTGAAGTACAAGGGGCAAAAATTCGAAATTTAGAGAAGCAAGTGGGACATATTGCAAAAATATTATCTGAAAGGGTTCCGGGCACTCTCCCTGTTGATATTGAAAGAAATCCCAAGGAAACTGTGAATGTTGTAACCTTAAGAAATGGGCAAGTGTTTAAAGACCCCACCCCGATCTAAAAATATATGATACTTGATAAAGAAATTGGGGAGCAGTTGGGAAGTGATGATGGCAAGAAGAATAAAGGCCCGATGAAAGCTGAGATAAAGAAGAAGAAAGAAAAATTGATAAGGGAGGAATATGAGGAGAGAAAGCATATGCCCGCGCTACCTTTCCATCAAAAGCTATGTAGAGAAAAGCTAGAAAAGCAGTTTGAGAGATTTCTGGATATGCTGAAACAGGTTCATGTATACTTACCATTCACAGAAGTACTCTCATAAATTCCTTCTAATGTTAAATTCTTGAAGGATATCCTTACGAAGAAGAGGAAAATAGAGAAGACTTCACTGGTCAAGCTCACAAAGCATTACAGTACAATATTGCAAAATAAACTCCCACAAAGGTGTGGAGATTCAGGGAGTTTTACTATACCTTACTCTTTAGGAACTATTAATTTTGATAAATCTTTATGTGATTCTGGCGCCTAAATTAATTTAATGCCTTTATCTTTATAGGAAACTAGAGAAGGAGATTGGAGAGATAAGGTCGGTACCAATATCGTTGCAGCTGGCAGACCAAACGACTTTAATACCCGAGGGGATAGTGGAAGATGTGTTAGTTCGGGTGGATAAGTTCGTATTTCCTATGGATTTTTATAGTGGTTAATATGGAGGAAAACAAGGGGGTCCCTCTCATCTTAGGAAGACCATTCTTAGCGACGGGCAGAGTGATATTAGATATACATTAGTGAAAACCCATGCTTAGAGTGGGTGAGGAGACCGTGATTTTCAAGATGGATGTAGAAAAGGGGGTGCAAAAAGAAAAACCAGTTGCGAGTGTTGAGTGCAAAGTGAATGACTCGAAAGAGAAGGCTGCGGTGAGTGAGAAAGATAAGTGTGGGGTGTACCCTAAGAAGGCTGAGAAGAAGCTGTTTGCATGGATGTGTGCATTAGTTCGGGCGCGAGGAATAGAGCCCGACTTCGACTCAGACCCGACTAGATATTTATGGAAGTTCCTTTACCTTATGCTTTTTAATTGTGTATCATGGGGATATGCCACAACTTAAAATATGGGGTGGGGGATATTTTTATGTTTGTATGTATGTATAGTAGTTTTCTTTTTGTTAGTTGTAGTAGTTCGAGATAGAAAAAAAAATTGAAAAAATATCATAAAAAGTTTAAAATTTTCGATTTTTCCCGACGATGGATATCATCGACAGGTTTCTTGAGGGATTAAATTCGAAAGAAAAAAAGACAAAAAGATTTTCGTTTGTTAGGTAGTGTAATAATTCCCCCTTGGCTTTTCTTTGTGTCGCGATTCTTTTCCAAGGGTTTTGTTTGAATCGGGTGTAGTTAGTAGTAGTTGTTTTTAGGAGTAGGAAACCTTCTGCTGTGATTTGAATTGAAGGCAATATCTCTTAACTTTATTGTACCTTGAGAATAGTGAGTGCTTTAGTGTGACGCTTAGGCTCTATTTTTGACTCTTGTATAAGTACCTTAAAGTGTATGATCTTAAGTTTGCTTAACTGCTTTGACTAGAGTGTCCTTATAGTCCAATACTGAGTGAGTTACGTGGCATGTGTGTGTGAGGTTTGTGTATTCTGTGCATTGCATTTGATGTCTAGAACTTGCCCTGTGTGTTTGCAAAGCGAAATAGTAGTTTTATGCAGTTTTGGAAGTGATATAGCCATTTCTTTATTGAGCCAATGATATGTTTACCCACCTAATTGTTATGTATCGTAGTTAACCCTTTTGAGCATGTAATCCTGTTTTTTTGGCAACCACATTACAAGCCCTACCCATTTGTTTGAAATGACCATCTATTTTACCTCTTGTGAGCACTTGAATTTGTTATGAACTTTGCAAAAGTTGAAGTGTAGGGTGGTTGGTTTGGCTTTTGAGTGGAACTATTGAAATAAGGAGAAAGGTGCATTGTGTTTGAAAACAAATAAGAGCCACTTGAATTGAAAAAGAAAAGGAAAAATAGTTGTATTGTTGTGCAAAATATTCCTTGATAGTGGTGAATCTTGATGTATTTGTGCTTAAAGAAGTAGGGAGTTAACACATATTTATGTGAAGGTGGAGTTATGGTTTGACATAAGTGTGGGGTTTTGAATGAGTAATTATGCATTAAAGTGCTTAGGGAGGTGTAGTCACCATTATATCCAAATGTATCCTACCCATCCCGCAACCTACATTACAACCAATTAAATTCCTACTTGATCCTTTACTGAATGGGCTCAATTAGTAGAGTAGTAAACTACGGGCAAGCCTATGATACGTCTTTTGTGGCATATGAATGTTGTTTTTGAGAGTAAGTGAATTCTTTCTATCTTGAGTTCCTGATTGTTCTTAAATTTTATTATGTGTGGAACTACTCTCTATTGTTGTGTGAAGGCACTTGATTCATGAAGGAAAGGTAATATCATTGACCTCTGTGTTAGAGTAAGTGAGGGGGTTGTGAAAAATCTGTGGTGATATTGAGTCAAATCTTGAGGCGAGGATGATACAATATTATGCTTAATCTGTTTCAAATATTCTTGGTATGATGAGTTATGAGAGTTGTTCAGAAAGGTCGTGTCTATATGAAGTGTAGTTTGATTGATCGAGGACGAGCAATGGTTTAAGTGCGGGGTGTTGATGGTAGGCTATAATCACATATTTTAGTCGCTTATTGCACTCTAATTCACTGCACTTTATTTGTGTTTGAGCTTTAATTGGTGGTGTCTTGCACTTATTGTGTTTTTATGCCTTGTAGAAGTGATTCCTAGTTATGTAGATGTTGTGGAGCTAATTCAAACTCTTTGAAGCTTTGAAGTCTGAGTAAAAGCCCAAAGGATTAAGCAGGGATCATGTTCGGGGGTCGGGGGCCAAGTCTGGACGTCAAAATGCAAGCAAAAAGCAACACTTTGAGAATTTTGCACTACTGCGGCGCGTGGGGCGGTGCATGGTGTGCCGCAACAGTGTAAATCCTGCTGCTTGATAGATGTTGAGCTCTCTAGATTTTCCCACTAATGCCCCACATGGAGCGTCGCCCCATGCGGCGCGCCAATATAATTTTTACAGATCCAATGTCCTATTTCGGCTAGGAGAAGGTGGTTTCGTCTTGGCCCGACCCTACTTGGTATAAATACATGTGAAAACGTTATTTTCTGGACTTTTGACATACCTTTGACCTAAGGAGGCTGAGGAGAAGTTGTAAGAACACAAGCACAAGGATTTCATCATTCCTTCTTCACTCAAGACCCGAGTTTGGTTTGAATTTATATTTTCCTATACTTTAATTTTATTTGTGATGAATTGTTCCATGTCTATGGTGTAGTTCTCTTTAGGGTTTGATGGATTTAGTGTATTGATGATTGTTTATTGATTAAAACTCTAGTTTTATGTATTGAAGCGTTTTTGGATGATTTAATTATTGCATTAATATTCACTTGTTCATGTAATCGAAAGAGGCATAACTTGTGATATCTTTGCATTATATTGTTGGTTGTCTTCATAAATTCTTCTAAGTAATCGAAAGAGGCTAGTTGAATCATTGATTAAACCTAGTTAGGAGAATAATCGAAAAAGATTTTCCTAAAGACCAATCCATTATGCATTCTTGCATATCTTCACGTGCTTAAATTGGTTCATCTCGTGAGGTTGAGACTTAATCGAGATAGGAGTTTCTGCTGAACGTGTGAACTAATAATTGAGTGAATTCTAGAGACACACTTAAGCATTAGAAGTGAATTATCTAGAGTTAGATCCCAAACAATTATCTTGCACATATCATATCAAAACCCTATCTTCTCCCACTGATAACCTTCTTTGCTTGTTCCTTGTTTCGATTGTCATTAGTCATTAGCTTTTGACTCTTTGTTAATTTTAGTTAGAAATCATATAAATCTCAATTGTTAATCATCTTGGATAAAAATCAAGCTAGAAACTATAAGAATACTATTTAAATCTAATATTTGTGGATACGATATTATACTATACTATATTTGATTAGCGGGCATAATTTAAGTGTGTGTTTCGAGCTCCTCAACCCTTACCAAATCAATCGCTAGCTGGTCGATTATAGGATCGTCGTATGGTACCAATTCTTCATGTAGTCCATATCCATATCACGTAGGTTTGGAATAAGGTAAGGATGCACCTCCTGAAATATAGCATAGATAGAAGTCATTAGACAAGCAATACAAAACAATAGATACGAGGTCTATGATAATCTCCTACTTTGGTTGATTCTAAAATACTGGTGGAGTGTTATTGTACTCTCTATCTTACCACACCAGGTCATCAACTCTTTTCTTAAAGGGATCCCAATCAGGGTCAGATGTCACTTTGTTGTTGTGCCATCTCAACATCCTTGACAGCAGCGTCGGTACAACCTTTGATTTCTCGACACTACAACCAAATAGCGGAATTGCTTCGTACGCCCATGCCTATATGTTTTCATGAACTAAAAAGTATTACTTTCTATCTGTAGTAAATAAAATAATAGTACTCAACTGCAAAGAAATTTTAAAAGGTTATTTTAATACTTACCATGAATGCCCATGAGAAGCCGTACAGGGCATAACTAGTTGATTTGGACTTTTTAGCAGAGATATTGTTTCCTTCCTCTTGCTCATATATGCTTTGTCCCTCTTCAAGTACTCAATTGTAATCTCAGAACACTCTTTGTCCCATGGATATTTCAAGAAAAATTTCAGATTGTTAGCCATATGAATCTCTTTCTTATCGACGCGCGCTATGTTATCCCTTGAAAGAAACACTAAATGGACAAACCATACCAATGAAATCTTAAACCTCTCGACTGTGTCAAACCTATTGGACTTCAACTGTTTCAAAAGCAGCTCTGCATCCACCGTTTTCCTGCTAGACTGGCAAACTTTATTGCAAAATGCTTGGCCATCATCCATCACTTTCTTCATAGCTTCTTTACTTGGTTTGGCACCACAGTTCAATCCAGTCATCATAGAAAATTCCTTCAATCCAAAGTGAACAGGTTTGTTTCCAACTAAAAACCACAATTCGCGCTTCTTCGCGCAATAAATTCTGCCAAGCAGTAGGGAATGAACAAGATGTCCATTGAACTGCGTCCAGTGCTCTGAAAGTTTTGCAAACTGACCAAAACAACCACTATTAAACTTTCCCATCAATTTGATTGTTCTAAGTTTATCCTTGAAATAGCGGAATACATTGATCCTAGACCTCACACTTATCTTGGCTGGGAAACGTCTATGCTTTCTTAGAAAAGTCCTGAATCTCTATTTGGATGCGTCGATCGCCCTTACAAATACAGGAATTGACAGAGCATCTTGGTCACCTTTAACTACTGCATTTGGTTCACTTTTTTAGTCCATCTTTAAGTTGTTCATCATCTTCATTCTCTTCTTCAGCATCATTATCTTCTTCATCTGCTACTTCTTCTTCTTCTTCTGCTACATGTTCTTCTTCTGCTACATCTTCTTCTTTTTCTTCTTTAGCATCTTTATCGACCTCCTGAGCATCATCATCACCATTTTCATCATCCTCTACACTTAAAGCTTTATCATCACTGCCCTTTTCTTCTTCAATAATTGCTTTTTCAGAAACTTGTTCTTCCATTTGAGTTTGTGCTACATTTATGTCCGAGTCTTCTTCCTCCTCCTCATCAACACCCTCTAATGCTAACCTCCTTGAAAATATTTTTTTACTAACATGTATGTCCTCGTCAACTGATCTAAACTTTGATCTTGTTCATTTTTTACTGATAGACTTTGATGGCTTTTTGTTCTTTTTTCTCCTATCACGCTTAGAAATCTCAGCATTTTCTTTACTAGGGGAAGCTTTAGAAGTATCTACTTTTCATTTTCTAGTAGTAGTTTTTGAAGGCTCGACAATTGCTTTACTTGGCGATGCTTCTTTTTCTGCATTTTTCTTCCATGTTTGAAGGCTTTGAGGGCTGTGAAGGCTTTGTCAAAGGAATATGCTTCTTAGCAGTGGATTTTCTCCTCATGTTTCCTACATCAAAATATGCAATGTCACATTTAATATTCTTAAACTTATGATTAGAATAGGAAAAAGAAGCTCCAATTCCAGCAAACATCTATGACCAGAAAACAATCGACCACAAGTTTATCAATAAATATTAGGTCGGTAGTTATGACGAAATTCTAATATGCAGAGCATAAAGGTAGTCCAAGAAGTCAATATAACCACCCATGCCATATAAGATATGGTTATTCACAACCCAATCGATCTTGAACATGCACATGAACGAATCACTCTACAAAACCCAAAATCAAAAATGTAAGAAACGGAAAAAGAAGAATTTAGGATTTACCAAAATTGATGCGTTCTGAGCTTTAATACAGTGCTTGATGGGTATATAGAGACGATTACACCCAGAATCGCCACTTGATTCTTGTCTCCTCCCGCTGGAAACCACCTTGGTCGATGGGTTGAGTGAAAGATAGAAGAGAGAGCAGAGAGAGTACAGAGAGAAACTGAGCGGAAAAATGAGAGACTGAAGCAAGTTTTTCAAACTTTATACGTGATCCACAAGTTTCTAAAATGTTAAAAAGGCCCAATCACCCATAACCCACTTATTTAACCATTCTCCAACCCAAAAGAAATTGAGAAAGAAAATGGGAGGTCACTTGACCAATTGAAGTATTGAGGAGGTCTTCTTGACAATTCCTCTCAAGTTTTAGGGTATTCACTAAAAATATATATATTTTTAATACAATGGATAAATAAAATAGAACGGAGAAAGTAGTTGATTGTTAATTTAGCAACGTGTGATTTGCTACTGCTAATACAAAGTTTCAGTCGTACTTTACTAAAATGCTGCTTCTTGGTGCCAAAATTAATAGTTTCGGTAAATTAAATTTATTCAGACATTTTTACCTTTTAAGAAAAATAAGTTATATTTCTTTTTTAGAATATTCTTTTTCAAATTAGTTGAGTGCTAGTTCAACTAGACAAAATTCTTTAATGATTAAGCTGCTACATGATTCTTTTAGGGGGTGTGAAAAACTTTAAAAGATCGATAATATAAATTTGAGGAAGTGTACTGACAAAAAGCTCCGACAAAACTAGAGATGCCGACACTTTAAGAGTTTTAATCGTTATTGGCGACTGTACTAAAAAGGTAATTTATATTATATTGAAAGTATGTATTTGGCAATATCAATATCCTTTTCAGGTTTACCTAGAATCCTCAGGACATTAAGTTCTTTATTTCATTGATGTTACCTAAAATGGTCAAAATATTTGTAAATTTCTTGTCATTATTAAATGGGAAAAAACATAAATGTGCAATACTTTTTAAAAAAGTTACAAAATGTTAGCAGGATTACTTAATTAACATTCCTGACAACTATATATTTGCATTCCATAATAGAATCCCTCCATAAAAGGAGTCTAGCCGGAAATAATTTCTACTTTTTTGCTATAAAAAAACGTCCATAACGTTGACATTTCCTCTCTTCCTCTTTCATTTAATCGATAAATAAATTAGATGCGATTAATGTTTGGCTATAAATATATATTTTTATTGCATTGTTTACCTTACATTTTGGCTTTTCATGTTAACATGTACGACGTTTAAGCTTATAAAGTTATTTTTATGTGTAGGGTCACTGAAATATAACGATGAGTGAAGGTTATGCAAAACGATACCGAAAATATAAGAAAAGAGCACGAAAAGGCAAAACAGGAAGAAGCCTAGAACCACGCGCCAGACTAGGCGATGTCTGGCTCTCGCGCCCAGCCTGGCCTTGCAAGGTTCCAGGCACGCTCCAAACCTAACCCAACAAGGTCAGGCACCCAGTGTGCACAGTCCGTGACTTAATTGTTTCGTACTCGATTTTGGACTTGGATGCTTCGATCCTAGCCTATAAATACTTCCTAAACATGATTAGTGAAGGGTTTGACATTATTTGGAGGCAAAATACCATGTGGCACAACGTTTGAGGGAAAATCATAGAGTTATTCGTCCCTTCATCCTTTCTTTGTAATTTATATATACAAAATACTTGGATAATTGTTACTACAAACATGAGTGGTTAAGCACTCTATTTTCTAGGGTTGTGGTTTTCATGAATATTGAAGTTTATAAATTACATTACCGTTAATTCGGATTATCATCTTTGGTTATTTCTCTATTTCTGTACATAACTGCTTAATTGTTTCGCTGGCAGTTGAATTCTATTTACCATCTATGCTATACTTGGAAAAGTTGTGATTAGATTAGAATAGAATTAGAGAGAGCTTGTTTCTGAACCCGTGGCTTGGGGAATGATTGTGCNCCCAACAAGGTCAGGCACCCAGTGTGCACAGTCCGTGACTTAATTGTTTCGTACTCGATTTTGGACTTGGATGCTTCGATCCTAGCCTATAAATACTTCCTAAACATGATTAGTGAAGGGTTTGACATTATTTGGAGGCAAAATACCATGTGGCACAACGTTTGAGGGAAAATCATAGAGTTATTCGTCCCTTCATCCTTTCTTTGTAATTTATATATACAAAATACTTGGATAATTGTTACTACAAACATGAGTGGTTAAGCACTCTATTTTCTAGGGTTGTGGTTTTCATGAATATTGAAGTTTATAAATTACATCACCGTTAATTCGGATTATCATCTTTGGTTATTTCTCTATTTCTGTACATAAANGGAAACGTCTATGCTTTCTTAGAAAAGTCCTGAATCTCTATTTGGATGCGTCGATCGCCCTTACAAATACAGGAATTGACAGAGCATCTTGGTCACCTTTAACTACTGCATTTGGTTCACTTTTTTAGTCCATCTTTAAGTTGTTCATCATCTTCATTCTCTTCTTCAGCATCATTATCTTCTTCATCTGCTACTTCTTCTTCTTCTTCTGCTACATGTTCTTCTTCTGCTACATCTTCTTCTTTTTCTTCTTTAGCATCTTTATCGACCTCCTGAGCATCATCATCACCATTTTCATCATCCTCTACACTTAAAGCTTTATCATCACTGCCCTTTTCTTCTTCAATAATTGCTTTTTCAGAAACTTGTTCTTCCATTTGAGTTTGTGCTACATTTATGTCCGAGTCTTCTTCCTCCTCCTCATCAACACCCTCTAATGCTAACCTCCTTGAAAATATTTTTTTACTAACATGTATGTCCTCGTCAACTGATCTAAACTTTGATCTTGTTCATTTTTTACTGATAGACTTTGATGGCTTTTTGTTCTTTTTTCTCCTATCACGCTTAGAAATCTCAGCATTTTCTTTACTAGGGGAAGCTTTAGAAGTATCTACTTTTCATTTTCTAGTAGTAGTTTTTGAAGGCTCGACAATTGCTTTACTTGGCGATGCTTCTTTTTCTGCATTTTTCTTCCATGTTTGAAGGCTTTGAGGGCTGTGAAGGCTTTGTCAAAGGAATATGCTTCTTAGCAGTGGATTTTCTCCTCATGTTTCCTACATCAAAATATGCAATGTCACATTTAATATTCTTAAACTTATGATTAGAATAGGAAAAAGAAGCTCCAATTCCAGCAAACATCTATGACCAGAAAACAATCGACCACAAGTTTATCAATAAATATTAGGTCGGTAGTTATGACGAAATTCTAATATGCAGAGCATAAAGGTAGTCCAAGAAGTCAATATAACCACCCATGCCATATAAGATATGGTTATTCACAACCCAATCGATCTTGAACATGCACATGAACGAATCACTCTACAAAACCCAAAATCAAAAATGTAAGAAACGGAAAAAGAAGAATTTAGGATTTACCAAAATTGATGCGTTCTGAGCTTTAATACAGTGCTTGATGGGTATATAGAGACGATTACACCCAGAATCGCCACTTGATTCTTGTCTCCTCCCGCTGGAAACCACCTTGGTCGATGGGTTGAGTGAAAGATAGAAGAGAGAGCAGAGAGAGTACAGAGAGAAACTGAGCGGAAAAATGAGAGACTGAAGCAAGTTTTTCAAACTTTATACGTGATCCACAAGTTTCTAAAATGTTAAAAAGGCCCAATCACCCATAACCCACTTATTTAACCATTCTCCAACCCAAAAGAAATTGAGAAAGAAAATGGGAGGTCACTTGACCAATTGAAGTATTGAGGAGGTCTTCTTGACAATTCCTCTCAAGTTTTAGGGTATTCACTAAAAATATATATATTTTTAATACAATGGATAAATAAAATAGAACGGAGAAAGTAGTTGATTGTTAATTTAGCAACGTGTGATTTGCTACTGCTAATACAAAGTTTCAGTCGTACTTTACTAAAATGCTGCTTCTTGGTGCCAAAATTAATAGTTTCGGTAAATTAAATTTATTCAGACATTTTTACCTTTTAAGAAAAATAAGTTATATTTCTTTTTTAGAATATTCTTTTTCAAATTAGTTGAGTGCTAGTTCAACTAGACAAAATTCTTTAATGATTAAGCTGCTACATGATTCTTTTAGGGGGTGTGAAAAACTTTAAAAGATCGATAATATAAATTTGAGGAAGTGTACTGACAAAAAGCTCCGACAAAACTAGAGATGCCGACACTTTAAGAGTTTTAATCGTTATTGGCGACTGTACTAAAAAGGTAATTTATATTATATTGAAAGTATGTATTTGGCAATATCAATATCCTTTTCAGGTTTACCTAGAATCCTCAGGACATTAAGTTCTTTATTTCATTGATGTTACCTAAAATGGTCAAAATATTTGTAAATTTCTTGTCATTATTAAATGGGAAAAAACATAAATGTGCAATACTTTTTAAAAAAGTTACAAAATGTTAGCAGGATTACTTAATTAACATTCCTGACAACTATATATTTGCATTCCATAATAGAATCCCTCCATAAAAGGAGTCTAGCCGGAAATAATTTCTACTTTTTTGCTATAAAAAAACGTCCATAACGTTGACATTTCCTCTCTTCCTCTTTCATTTAATCGATAAATAAATTAGATGCGATTAATGTTTGGCTATAAATATATATTTTTATTGCATTGTTTACCTTACATTTTGGCTTTTCATGTTAACATGTACGACGTTTAAGCTTATAAAGTTATTTTTATGTGTAGGGTCACTGAAATATAACGATGAGTGAAGGTTATGCAAAACGATACCGAAAATATAAGAAAAGAGCACGAAAAGGCAAAACAGGAAGAAGCCTAGAACCACGCGCCAGACTAGGCGATGTCTGGCTCTCGCGCCCAGCCTGGCCTTGCAAGGTTCCAGGCACGCTCCAAACCTAACCCAACAAGGTCAGGCACCCAGTGTGCACAGTCCGTGACTTAATTGTTTCGTACTCGATTTTGGACTTGGATGCTTCGATCCTAGCCTATAAATACTTCCTAAACATGATTAGTGAAGGGTTTGACATTATTTGGAGGCAAAATACCATGTGGCACAACGTTTGAGGGAAAATCATAGAGTTATTCGTCCCTTCATCCTTTCTTTGTAATTTATATATACAAAATACTTGGATAATTGTTACTACAAACATGAGTGGTTAAGCACTCTATTTTCTAGGGTTGTGGTTTTCATGAATATTGAAGTTTATAAATTACATTACCGTTAATTCGGATTATCATCTTTGGTTATTTCTCTATTTCTGTACATAACTGCTTAATTGTTTCGCTGGCAGTTGAATTCTATTTACCATCTATGCTATACTTGGAAAAGTTGTGATTAGATTAGAATAGAATTAGAGAGAGCTTGTTTCTGAACCCGTGGCTTGGGGAATGATTGTGCGGTTAGGATAGGAACTTACCTAACAGTCTTGCTTAGTTGAATGTCGTATTTTATTCGTTCATACTAAATTCAATACCATAGGAATATAGGATTAATATATTGTGGATAGAAAAAAGTATTATGGAAACATGCTATTTATATAAACGATCCGGTCAACTAGCAACCATAGATAATTTGGATTAACAGGTATTATTACGAACTCAATGATTGATAAACTGACCACAGTCCTGAAATCTTCATCGTTTTTGATTAAAATCCAACCACAATCGCCTGCTTCTTAATGAGTTAGTTGTTTATTTGTTTAAATTTTGCAATAGTAGTTTTAATAGAAAACCAACACTTTTGATCACCTTGGATAGTTAATTTTAGTTAGCATAGTTAATAATTAATTCTACGTTTCTGTATGTTCGACATCCGACTTTTCAGTCACTTTATTGCTTGACGGCCACATATGCTTGCATGTACTTGGGCATCCAACAAGTTTTTGGCGCCACTGCCGGGGACTTAGCAATTGATTGTCTAATTGAGATAACTTTTATAAGTTTTCTCTTCAACTTTTGACTTGTTTGATTGATTTGTCTGAGGTACTTGAAAGTGAAAGCCAAAGAAGCAGCGAAAACAACAACACGTGTTAAGAAAATCAAAAATCATAAAACAATTGTTGAATTCCACAACCTGTAAGGATGACAAACAATCAAGAACTACCAGTTACCGTAGCTGCAAGGCCTAGCCTTGCAAATATGACACAAACTATAGTCAAGCCGACCATCACCTGCCATTTTG
Organism: Nicotiana otophora; assembly: GCA_000715115.1. Classification (NCBI taxonomy): domain Eukaryota; kingdom Viridiplantae; phylum Streptophyta; class Magnoliopsida; order Solanales; family Solanaceae; genus Nicotiana; species Nicotiana otophora. The sequence goes on along the minus strand of AWOL01S0024776.1, from coordinate 12,984 downwards.
AGCTAAAACAATATATGGTGCAACTGTACAATCCCAAGGACAATATGTTGGGTTTCCAAATGAGGATCTGCAGAGGCATATTTAATTTTTTTTGGCGGATCACAAATACGTACAAATTTCCAAATGTCTCTTCGGATTACGTTTGACTGACATTATTTTACTTTTCACTATGGGGGAAGCAAAGGTGTGGCTACAAAAGGAGCCGGAGAATTCAATCATAATCTTGGATAATCTGGCACTACAATTCTTGATAAAATTCTGCCCCTCTCGGAAGACAATATCGCTAAGGAGCCAGATTTGTGGATTCCGATAAAAGGAAGGGGAAACCCTTCGCCAAGCTTGGAAGTGATTTAAAAGCTACTCAGAGACCGCCCGCACTACGATCAAATATATAATATTTTTGGTCACACTTTTGTGGAAGGTCTAGATGAATCCTTCAAGATGTACGTAGCCTCCGCTTGCAGAGGTATGTGCTTGGAGAAACCATACGGTGAAATTCAAGCCTTGTTGAACAAATTTACTGCAAATGATCAAACTTGGCAAGGAGATGGAGAACCAAGTAGAGCAATCAGACCTAAGACAAGTGGTATGATTAAAATAGATGCCCTCACAGCGTTGAGTGTTGATGTATCCAAGATAGCTAATTAAGTTAGAAAGGTTCTCAAGAACAAGTACAACCGGTGCAACATCAGAAACAAATGCCAATTTATTGTGAGTTTTGTGGGAAAGGCCACAGGGGTGATCAATGTCCTACAAAACCCCGAGTCCATCTACTATGAGGGGCAGCAAACTAGAGGTTCGATGAATCAGAACACTCAGTATGGTAATACATAAAATCCTTATTGGAGGAACCATTCTAACTTCTCATTGGGTGGAAAACAAAGCAACAACAAGCCTCAAGGTAATTAAAATCAGCCACCAAAACCACCACAATAAGCAGAGAAAAGTTTGACTGATATGATGAAATAGTTTGTGCTCGATAACCAAACGATAACGGCTGAAAATCAACAGTTGCGCATATAGTTCAGAATTCTAGAGAGGCAATTCAGGAAGATGACAAATAATCAAAACACTAGACCAGCGAGAGCTCTCCCAAGTGATACAGAGAAAACTTTTCAAGTCAATGCTGTTACTTTGATAAATGAGAGAGTATTGGTAGAAGTGCCTAAGGAGAAGAAGGATCCATTTGGGCTCGAAGAGGAAAGAACGCCAAAATCCATGGAGGTGGCTGAAAAAAACATAGTCGAATCTGAGCATGTAGCAGAAAGAGTAACACCCCCTTTTCCCAAAAGGCTGAAAAAGAAGAATGATGAATACATGTTTCATAAATTCCTAGATATGTTGAATTAGATATATTTGAACATCCCTCTGCTGGACATTCTCCTCGACGTCCCAAAATATGCTAAATATATCAAGGACATAGTGGTAAATAAAAGGAGATTAACTGAGTTTGAGACAGTCGCACTCACTAAGGAGTGCACTTCTAGAATCCAACATAAGCTTCCACAAAAGCTTAAGGATCCGGACAACTTTACCATCCATGTAAAGATTGGTGAGGTTGATATGTGTAGAGCTCTTTGTGATTTGGGTGCAAGTATCAGTCTAATGTCATTACTAGTGTTCAAGCAATTAGGCTTAGGGGCTCTCCCACCTTCCACAGTAATACTATAGTTGGTTGATAGACTTATGCATACCCCGAGGGGATAATTGAGGATGTGTCTCTTCAGATTGGAAAGTTTATCTTCCCACTAAAGTTTATCATCTTAGACTATGAGGATGATGAGCAAGTTCCTATCATCTTAGGACGACCTCTTTTGGCCATTAGAGATGCAATTATCAAAGTTCGAGAAGGTAAGATGATCATGAGGGTGGACAATGCAGAAGAAGTCTTCAATATGTACCGAGCCATTCAGTTGCCTCGTCATTATGAGGATCTTGCTATAATTTCTATAGTGAAAGTAGACAAACCAGCCCTGGCGATGAGTGCATTTAAAGATGATGCACTAGAAAATACACTTATGTTGTTCAATCAGATGGAACCTAAAGAAGAGGTTGAGGAGATGATGCACTTTCTGGATGCATCATGTGAATACATTAGAGAAGAACCCCGGTTTGAGCCTCTGGATAGGCTGAGCGCTCCACCACCTAAGCTTTCTATTAAGGAGGCCCCAAAACTGGAACTTAAACCCTTACCCTATCATATGCATTATGCATATTTGGGAAGTTCTAACACTTTGCCTATGGTTGTTTCTTCTTATTTGTCTAACTTATAGGAAGATAAGCCGTTAAGGGTGCTAAGGGAGCACAAGTATGCCAGTGGATAGACAATTTCTGACATAAAGGGAATCAACACCGCATTCTGCATGCATAAAATACTCTTGGATGAAGGACATAAGCCTAGAATGGAAAATCATCGACGCCTAAATCCAATCATGAAAGAGGTGGTAAGAAAAGAAGTGATTAAGTGGCTCGACGTAGGTGTTGTATTTCCTATCTTCGACAGTAAGTGGGTAAGACATGTCCGATATGTACCTAAAAAGGGATATGACTGTTGTAGTGAACAAACAAAATGAATTAATCCCAACTAGGACGGTGACTGGTTGGCGAATATGCATAGACTACAAGAAGTTGAATAATGCTACATGACATCATTAGAAACTCACTAGAAACTCAAATCCATAAATATCGTCGGGGCGTCTGTCAAGCCGAAGGACATTACTAGAAACCCATAGTGCCCATACCTAGTCCAGAAATCCATCTTCGGAAGATCCTAAGCACGAATCTTTAGCTAATGAAACCGATATCTCAAGTCGATCTTAGAGAATACCCTGACACCCTGCAATTGGTCAAACAAATCATCAATACATGACAACGGGTACTTGTTCTTAATGATAACTTTGTTCAACTGGCGGTAATCAATGTATATACACATACTCCTATCATTTGTTTACACAAACAATACCGGTGTACCCTAAGGCGACACACTCAGTTTGACGAACCCTTTCGCGAGCAACTCCTCAAGATGTTCCTTCAACTTTTTCAACTCATTTGGATCCATGCAGCTTGGTGGAATAGAGATAAGTTGGGTACCTGGCGCCAAATCAATAATGAAAATTATATCACGATCTGGGGGCATGCTTGGTAGATCAAAAGGAAACACATCGGAGAACTCCCGCACAATGTGCACTGAATCAATCGCGGGAGTCTCTGTGGCAGTATCCCAAACATAAGCCAGATAAGCCAAACAACACTTATCGACCACATATCGAGCCTTCAAGAAAGAGATAACCCGGCTAGATGTACTCATAGATTAACCCCTCTACTCCAATCTAGGTAACTTTGGCATTGCCAAGGAAACAGTCTTGGCATGGAAATCAAGAACGGCATGGTACAAAAATAACCAGTCTATGCCCAGGATGACCTTAAAGTCGGTCATGTCGAGCAACAGAAGATCCGCTCTGGTCTAATAACCACAAAAGGTCACGATAGATAACCGGTAGATCCGATCCGCAACAACAGAATTGCCCACTGCATGGACACATATACAGGATCATCCAAGAACTCACGAGAGACATCTAGATAATAAGCAAATAGAGAAGAAACTTATGAATCTGTAGACCATGGATCAAATAGTACCAAATCATCCCTACTGCAGACATAAGTAATACTAGTGATCACGACGTCTAAGGCTACTGCATCTGGTCTGGATGGAAAAGTATAGAACCTAGCTAGAGCCCTATCTGACTTGACTCTACCTCTAGGGTGACCCCTTCCCACCTACCCTCTACTTCTAGCAGGGCGGACGACTGGTGCGGTGATTATGGGCTGATGTCCCTGCTGTACTACCTTGCCCTCCTCATGTGACCAAGCTCCCCACACTCAAAGCAACCTCTCGGTGTGGAAGATGACTGACCCCAAGTCTGACCCTAGGGACCTGGATACCCACTGGAAGAATACTGAATAGCTAGTGGATGGTAGGAGCTCTCTGGAATGGCACTGAAATAGGACCGCACTGGTGCACCCCGAGAAGGCGGTGGTGCTGAATAAATGGGCCTACTAGACTGATCCCTCATGGACTGGCCCTTGCCCCCAGACGGGGCGCTGAATCCTCCAGAATGCCGAGGCCTCTTCTCCCCCATTGTATACAATCGGCTCTGGTTGCGGATACCCTCAATCCTCCTAGCTATCTCCATAACTTGCTCGTAAGGAGTCCCTATCTCATCCTCTTGGGCCATAGTAACCTGAATACCATAATGCAAGCCCGCAATAAACCTCTATACTTGCGGAGTATCATAAGAGCATGGCGAGATAACTCATAAAACCTCGCCTCATAATCGGTCACAGACATCTGACCCTGCTGGAGCCGCTCGAACTGACCACACAATGCTTTCCTCTGAGGGGGTGGAATATACCTCTCCAGAAAGAGACGTGTGAATTGGTCCCTAGTCAAGGGAGGCGAACCCGCTGGTCTACTAAGAAAATAGGACTATCACCACCTACGGGCCCTGCCCTCCAGCTGAAATGTGTTGAAGTCCACCCCAATGGACTCCAATAACGTGAAAATCACGAATGAATTGGCACGAAAGAAATAATTAGTTTCAAATATTAAGAATGCGAACTAGCACTAGTTCGTCCTTAACAAGAATCCCTAATGATTCGTTCTTACCCCAAAAGTAATCTTCCCCCAAAAATCAACAAGAACACTTCAATAATTGTTTTTTAAACTCAAAAATATATATTTTTGTTTATTTTGGTAAGTAACTCGACTAGGGTTTAGTCGAAAGCAATAACTATACTTTTTTTCCCTTTCTTTGCTAATTCGGATCTTGATTTCAAGACTGGGGAACATGGGATTGTTAGAACAATACCCGAACCTTCGCTCTGATACCAATTGATATGATCTATGATAAATAATACAGCGAGATATGAAAATAATAATAATTAAAGTAAAACTAATTATAGTTTTGATTAAGGTAATCAAAGTAGTCTGAATAATGAAGTATAAAAAAAAATTTATAACCCTAAGTGAATGCGTCAAGCACAAATCGAAATACTATTCGATCGCCTCTCAAAAACGACAAAATAGAAATCCTAGATATAAAGAAAGGAGAAGAAGATTACCCTCAAGAACCCAATTTTTGAAAACCGGTAATCCAAAGTCGAACCGAACCAAGAGGTACCAAATCTCTCTCAAAGATTTTCTTATGTCAATATATTCTAAGTGGTTAATGAAATAACCCTAGCTAGGCTATTATAAATACCTAATAGGTAATATAGGAAAAGTTTCAAAGATTAATTTTACAAAAAAAAACTCGTTGATGCCAAACCGTAGCCTCAACCGTAACCCCAACTGTAACACACAGCTGAACCGTGTCGAATTTCAGAAGCTTATTTTCTTCATCGCTTCAGGCCCCTCTTGAACTGTAGCCAACGGTTGGTGAAATCGTGTCACACGGTTTGACTTGGGGTCTTGATTCTTCAATTCTCAAGACTCCAAATATGGTATTCTTTGCATAAAACATCTTCTAGTCAATTGTTGAAGATAATGCAGCTCCTTAGCGTGCATCCTTCAGGCGTTCGTGGACTTGGAGCGAGTCAACGGTGTACTATTTCGTGGTTATTTTCAATATTCCCTGCTCTGCCCGGCTATCTAGGATCATATCAATAGTCAGAAAGCATATAAAGCACCATGCACATAATTTCCGAACATGGCCCGGCCTTTCTCTATGTCACCCCAAGGTCTGTGGAAATTTAAGTGTGATAATATGGCGCGAAACTGTATTCTCATTTTGGCTTGAATTTCCCTTTTATGTCACCATAAGGCTTGTGGACTTCACATTTCATAAAAGTATATCAATTTGATCAAAAGATCAGACACCATCAAGTTGTCGAACAATATCAACATAATCATCATTTAAATATCATGATCCATACAAGCATAAAATATTTTGAAGACTTTCAAATAAATAATTTACATTTCAAAACATGCATAGCATTTAGAAAACTTCGAGCCTCAAAAGCATCGAAGTGTTCCATTTCAACATATATGTATTAAGCCACATGGTTAAAATTCAACTAGTTGTTTGTAAAACATGATGAATCCAGCAGCTACTCGTCCCTATGAGTACTTGACTACAAATCATTCATTAATGCATTTTATCAGAATTTGACACTACAAAATAATTGAATTTAGCTACGAATTTTATCGTTCATCTATCCCTAAATCACTCGTAGCTAATAATATTTTTTGATAATTTATCCCTAAGTCGTCGTTAAATAGGATTAGAGACAAATATTTTTGTTGGGCTACAGAATTGGTCCATCTCTAATTTTTATATTTTTAGTAGTGCGAAAGCATGATAGTTGAAAATTTGCACTTTGAAGGTTAAACCTTAATTACCTTGTCCTTCATCTCAGTTTAACTTTTCAAACCAATAAGCTTGTCCAAGCGTCATCTACACATATTCGGGCTTAGTTATATCAATTTACACTCAACAAGTTTAATCCATCATTTTTGAGTTAAGACCTATATACAAAAATTTATATTTTATAGCTAATGTGAAGATTCAATGTGTAGAATCGTTTCTAGGTGTTCTTTAGGTCACAACGTCCAACGAGATTACTGATAACAAATTAAACCACCCAACTCAACCATTAATGTCACTCCTTTTCTTCACCATTTATACCCCCGCAATAGGATTTCAGTAGTTCATTTATACTTTTAAGGGGTAGGTTGTCTACATCACACCCTTAGGGTTGCGTGAATGACAGATATTTTATGCACCTAACTGCCATTTTTAATTCATCATCCAACACTGAATAAATGCATTTAATACTCTAAATCCTTTATAACAACTTTAATTTATCAAGTGTAAGTGGTGGAATTGCCTCTAGGATTCAGGAACCGAAAACCCTTCTTTTTGTGTTCTTTGGACTGGATTAACCAAATAATTAGGGGTCGTTTGGTATATGAGATAAGAATAATAATCTCAAAATAAAGTTTGGGATTAACTTTATCTCATATTTAGTTTAGGGTATTAGCTAGTTCCGGAATAACTTTTACGCTAAAATGATGAGATTAGTTATCCTATATAGAAGGTGGGCCAAACGACCCCTTAGTGTCATAGCCAATGGTTAGGGGGCAAGTATGAAGATGGTAATCGTGTCGGATGGGCTTGTTGATAGGCCATGTGGACTTAGTTCGAGAGATAGATTATTAAATGCGCAAACAAAGTCTTACCGTGCTAGTTGAAAGAAAATAAATTTACATATGAGATGTAGGAATATTCTTAATACTGTTAAGCCTTTTAGGCAAAATTAGACGGGTCTGGTTCAAAATGAACAATATGTTAAAAGTATTTCTAAACTGGCTTAGCCTTACATCTCTTTCATAATTACCCTCGTCCAAATTTATCTTGTTTTATAATCTAAAAAATTCTAAAATTCTAGCAAGCTTTACTTAACGTACCTTTTTCTTTCACAAAATAGTTATTCTTAAACTTTTGAAAGAAAAGGTCAGTCAGTTTGCTATCAATCCCTCAGCAGGTTTCCTAGCAACGTCCAGAACAACAGAAATTCAGATGCTATGAACCTACTCCAGTTTCATCCCTTCTGGAAAACACGTCTGCCTTGAGTGGGATTTGTATATTTTGTCCACACTACTATTATTTTTCTAAGTTTACTTCCAAAACGCCAAACGAAGCCTCATCAAAATAACTTATGAAAGAATGAAAGAAAGAAAGAAGGGAAAAAAAAAGGAAATCAAGAGGGTGCACTTTCACAATGTCAACTTTCAATTATATTCTATGGATAGAAGCACTATATACGAATTTAATCAATAAAAACTGAAATTCAACATCCTTTGTTAAACTGATAGTTCTTTGACTTTTTGTTTCTTCTCTCTATCTATTTGCCTGTAAGCTGGTAATCCATTTTTCACCATATAAGAAATTTTTACAAAAAGAGGTTAGTTAAACATGAAATACAAGTGATTTTCTAATGCAACGACAAGTGGTTATCATGAAAAAAAGGTAAGTAACCTATCAAAATCGATCAAACTGTATGAATCGTGTAATTCTAATTTACAACGGATATATAAATTAAATTCATCTGGTGATATGTATTGGTTTGATGAACCATACTTAGACTAATATTAAACAACAAAAAAGTAATGTATTTTTTATGTTTTTCTTGACCTATAAAAATAGTGAACGAAATTTCCGTAAAGGTGTGGAGCCATGACATAACAGAGAAACGAATTGGGAGGTCGAAGTCATCATATCTACAAAGGTGGGACGGCAGCTTCCACTCGTTTTTTTTTGTTTTTTCTTTTTTTCCTAATTTTTCTTTTCTGCCTTTGGAGTAACAAAAGAATTTTCATTGGTATATGCTAGTTTCATACTCCCAATATTGTCGTTGTCAGTTGGAAACACCAACACATGATTAAATTTTATGTAGTGGCCAGTGGATGTAGGGGCAAATTTTCTTGAGTATACCTAAGATTAACACGTGTAACATGTGTTTCTAACCTTGTAATTGCTTATAAATAATGTGTACATAATTAAAGATACATTAAATTTGTGCCAGGTGTAACAGAGGTTGTTTTTTGCTTTCTAAAATAGCTAACATTTAAGTGGACCACTTGACTTCACATAGAAACTCAAGAAAGTATTATACGGGTTATTTAAGGAATTAAAAATGCAGATGCCCAATCTCCTTTTTAAGCATGCACAATTGTTCTATTAGTTTCTATCTAAACTCCGTTTCTCATTTTTTTACGATAAAGATTGACCAACTCCTCAAATCTAGTCAGATTCTTAGTACTAGAAAAGCTCGAGTAATTTGGTACAATGGATAAGTAAAAATATTTGGGATAAAAGTTTAGTATCGTATAATTCCTTGTTTGGTTATTAATTATGGGATAAGTTATCCTATGATTAAAAATAGTACTGGAATAACTTATACCTGCGAGAAAATGGAATAATAATTTCAGAATAAGTTATCCCACAATAAAGAAATAAAATTATCAAATTGACTACTGTAATTAGGGATTGGAATCAATTTGAAGAGAGAATACAGAGGGGAGACGGAAGAAACTGTGTTAGCTCAATTTAGAATGAGTACATAGACAAGCTTATATAGCTGATGTTCCCTTCTCTATCACGTGCTTCTCACGTGACTCTTGCTAACTTCATCAACTAACAATTAACAGCTAATTGATAGCTCATTAATCACTAAGTGCTTCTAACAACTAGCTATTGCCCCGTTTCAATTTATGTGAACCTATTTTCTTTTTAGTCCGTGCCAAAAAGAATGACTCATTTCCTTATTTGAAAACAATTTACCTTTATGCAACGATTTATAGCCACACAAAATATATGTGCCTCATTTTATACTACAAGTTCAAAAGTCTTCTCTCTTTTCTTAAACTCTGTGCCCAGTCAAATAAGTTTACATAAATTGAAATGGAGGGAGTAACAGTTATGCGATGCTCTTCTAGCTGCACTCCTCCGCTTCTGCGCATATACATTCCAATAATAATTGACAATCCCAGGATTAATAGAAATACCAAACAGTCGATAAGAAATAATCTCAGTATAACTAATCTCAACATAAATAAGTTCAATGTAACTAATCCCAACATATTTTGCCTTTAAACGACCCCGAAGCGTATTGGATTATCGCTTATTGTGATGGACAAAAACACAGGAGACAGAGTCGTAAAGTTAAACATTGAAAAAGAAAAAGAAGTGCAAAATAAAATTCTTTACGGTAAATCCTAAGGTAATAAAAGAAGAAAAATAATTATGATTGAATAATAAGCATATTTCATCTAAATTTATTTTTTAACCATCATAAATTAACATAATTTGGAGCAAACAATAAATGCATGTAATTCTTTTCTACAATGTCACGATCCAAAAATTTCCGATTGATCGCTATGATACCTAACCAGCTTGCTAGGCAAGCCAACACTTAAACAAAAATTATAAAAGCAGATTATTATGTAATTAACCGAGTCATGATATAAATAATAAAGTGGAATAAGTCTCAAATCAATATCATGAAATACATAAATCTATGACAGGGTCTAAGCACGGCCACAACTATCTCACAATCTTTCAAAACCCGGTGTCACATTATCATGAGCATCTAATAAGAGGAAACTATCTCAACTGAATAACAACATTTGTTTTATATGTAATAAATTGATATGGATAGATAAATGGGGAAAGCGGACTCCATGAGCTGCAGATCAGATCAAATAGGACAACTCACCGAGAAGTCTCCAAATAAGCCCTACACCGTTGGATGGGTACCATAAGTACATGCCTCAAAATCTGTACAAAGATATTCAGAAGTGTAGTATAAGTATAAAATTATGATTCTCAGTGAATATCAAGTCTAGCCTCAAAAACCTAGTGGCGAGGAATCTGCACTAACACTTACTAACCGTTCAATAAATAAGTGAAAACATAAATAGGATATGAAATAAGGTATGATATCATCGAATCGGTAGAAAAGATAAAGATGCAATGAATATAAAATTTCATCATGCTTTTCAGATAAAAGAGATAGAATACGATGTCAAACAGCTCCATTCTTGCCTAAAAATATGATGTATATCAATTAATATTTATGTAAAAGATACTGCATGAGTCTATAATATATGTGCATGCTCGAGACCCATTATCAATACCGCACAACACAAATTCATGTATCTGACACAATCCACATGTTCAAATCAAGTACCAAGTTGAGTGCCTACGCTCACAGGGCCAAAAGTAACATGGGTAATCACCTGTCTCCGGAGGGACAAATTCATATCCAAGCGTTAATCAGATCACGATCAATAATCAATAATCAATAATCAATATCCATTCACAGTATGCTTAGTGCTAATTCTCAACTTTCCGCAATATCTAACTCTCCCAGCTTATGCATATGCGTATGAAATAATATAATTAAGAAGTACCAGGACATAATAATAATAATAATAATAATAATAATAATAATAATAATAATAATAATAATAATAATAATAATAATAATAATAATAATAATAATAATAATAATAATAATAATAATAATAATAATAATAATAATAATAATAATAATAATAATAATAATAATAATAATAGGATATATATTTATATGGACAAGATATGGCTATGGCTTATCATGTATTTCAACTTTTCATAATAGTTCAACATGCTTATTCATTATTCATAATGTAACAACCCAAAGCCTCACATGTCATGCTGGCACCTATCGCAATACAAATAACCATGCATATTTAAATTAAAAACATAATAAAATACGCTTAATAGTGAAAATCTCATAAATAGCTGATAAGAAATACCACGACTCAATACAAACTCCCCCAAAATTCAGGTGTCACTGAGTACATAAACATCTAAATGATAATACACTCTAATCGCTAAAAACAACTGTCTAGAAGGATAGAACAATGCAAGTAAACTAAAAAGAAGGAGAGTCGAGGTCTGCGAACGCCAAAGCAGCTACCTCAATAGTCTCCAAGATGTGACGACCCGACCGGTAGTCTCGAGAGTTGTAGCCCCATTTCTCTATTTTCTGCTTTTATTGTATTCTACAACTATTATATGATTTACCGGGTTGCTTGGTTCGGGTCCGGAGTGATGTCAGAGTGAATTGAGACACTTAGTCTCTTAATTAGGAACTTAAGTTGGAAAAGTCGATCGGGTGTCGACTTATGTGTAAACGGCCTCGAATTTAAATTTTAATGGTTCCGTTAGCCCCGTTAGGTAATTTTGAACTTAGGAACGCATCCAGAATGTGATTTGGAGGTCCGTCGTAGAATTAGACTTGAATTGGCGAAAGTTGAATTTTTGGCAAATTTGACAGAGAGTGAAACTTTTGATATCGGGGTCGAATTGAATTTTCGAGAATTGGAGTAGGTTCGTGGTATCATTTATGATTGGTGTGCAAAGTTTGAGGTCAATCGGACGTGGTTGATAGATTTCAGTGTCATTTGTGGAATTTAGAAGTTTAGAAGTTCATTTGGCTTGAATCCGGGTGTAATCCATATTTTTGATGTTGTTTGGGGTGATTTGATGGTTCGACTAAGTTTGTATTGGGTTGTAAGACTTGTTGGTATATTTGGTTGAGGTCTCGGGGGTCTCGAGTGTGTTTCAGATGCTTAACGGGTTGAAATTGGGACTTAGGTAATTGCTGAGTTTTCTAGTGTTCTGGTGTTTCGCACCTACGGTAGGGAGACCATAGGTACGGACCCGCAGAAGCAAAGAGGAGGCCGCAGATGCGGGCAAGGCCAGGAAGGGGAGGGGCGCAGGTGCAAGAAAGGATGCACATTTGCGAGCCCGCAGATGCGAGGATGTGAAAGTTTGGGCAGTTTCGTAGAAGCGGACGAAGGGCCACAGAAGCGACTCCGCAGGTGCGAGACTTGGAGCGTAGGTGCGAGCCCACTATTTTTAATGGCTTCCATAGGTGCAGATATGTTTGTGCAAGAGCGGTTCCGTAGGTGCGGAAATAAGGCCGCAGGTGCGAAAGGCCTTGGCAGAATATATAAATACGGGACTTCTAGATTTTTTACCATTTTCACTATTTTGAACTCGGATTTTGGAGGATTATGAGAAGGATTTTGAATTGATTACTGAGGTAAGCTCCTTGCGTCTATTTATCTTCAATAATTATGTTTTCCCACTGATGTTTTACATAATTGGTGAGTTTTTGAGGTGAAAATTGGAGGTTTAGGACTAGGAAAATTGGAGAGTGAATTTTGGGAATTTGGATGACCAAATGGTATCTGATTTTGATAAATTTGGTATGGTTAGACTTGTGAGTGAATGAGATTTTGGGTCTTGTAACGTTCGTCTGATTTTGAGACGTGGGCCGGGTCGAGCCTATTTCGGATTTTAGCTTATAATTTGTCACGCCCCAACCTGAAGGGACGTGGCCGGCACCCGGTACCATACTCGGCCCGAG